>JAQGAW010000459.1:0-29326 GCA_034698025.1 Phthiracarus crinitus
GATAAACGAAAACGCGTCTAAACCTAAACTTCTATACGCTTTTGTTTGTCCCAAACGAAAATTCCATTTCAATCCGTAGATTAACGCTCGCATATCGTCCGGATGTTTCAAGTAATTCGGTTGCTGAAACGGGTCAGTCGTGTTAAGCATAAGAAATCAGCAGCTTTTTGGTCCCGTCACGTATGCAACTGCTATTGCAGTTATATTATTCTTGTCGTTAAAAGTTTTGCTGTTGTAATAATTGTTCTCATAAATCGTATTCGTCTCAAAAACAAAATGTTGTTTTATGCGAAACACTAGAACTGATAGTTCTAGATCTGGCAAATTATGGTCATTGTTAGGCTCACTGTTGACGTAACCATCAATGAAGTCGTGCGCTAATGGACCAGTTCTGTTAGTTCTGTATTCATCGCAAACATCGCTTTTAGTTTCTATAATAGAAGAACAAAATTATTTCACAATAATTTATGAGCAGATCATAGTTGTTAAAACATACGAGATGTGGAGAAACCGAGAACCTGTCCAACAGCTGCCACGTGATCGTGAAGATTCTGTCCAACACCGGCTAAATGTTTGATTACTGGAATACTCAAACTCTTTAATTGTTGCTTCGGTCCGATACCAGACAGCATTAATAGTTGAGGGGAACGCACAGAACCCGCCGATAATATAATTTCTTTTCTCGCCTTCACAGTAAAGGTTTTGCCTAATCTTGAAAAATTAACAGAAACTGCTCTTTTATTTGAGGAAAAGTTAATTTTCGTAACAAACGAATGCGCGATTATATCCAAATTTTTGCGCAAATGGTATACACTTTCGAGGAATCCTCTGGAGACTGAAGAACGAGTTTGATTGCAAATTGTTTGCTGCATGTAAGCCACACCCATCGTCACGTTTTCGCCATTCAAATCAGTTTCTCGAAGACCCAATTGAATGAATCCGTTCATTGAAGAGTTTAAAATCGGATGAAACGCTGGCTTAGAGTTTGTGCTCACACATAGCGGTCCATTATCGCTATGATATGAAGAATTATTGTAGTTTTGATTGCTTTCAGATTTAAGAAAATAAGGCAACACATCCTTATAACTCCAATTTTTGAGACCATATTTTGTAACCCAATTGTCATAATCTTTAGGCGCACCTCTAAGATATATCATACCTATTTATAAGAAATTATACTATACGTTTTAATTAAAGTTTTAGAAAAATTGCTTTGATTAGTAACACACCATTTATTGCAGTACAGCCACCCATTGCTTTTCCCTGTGACAATAAAGCTCTATTTTGTGTGCCTGTTTTGATAAATGAATTCATTTTCGGTTCTGTCATGTATTTCCAATCGTAATTAGAGTTCGATAGACTGTCATGAGTGCCAGGAGTGTCTGTTATGATCTTTTCGGATCCTCCAGCTTCTATAAAGAGCACTGTAATGTTGTATTCGCTCAGATGAGTCGCGACAACACTGCCAGCACTGCCCGCGCCTATAACTATAAAGTCGTATTCTTTGAGTGGTATTTCGAATTTGGTTAGATTTTTATGAGCTCCAAAAATTCAAGAATTTCAAGCCCGAACCTCTATTTATAATTAGACCGAGTCCAAGCTTAAGTCCAATTGAACCACGCCTACCGATCCATTTATCGGGAATATTCCAATTTAGCCATTCCCCTACCTGAAGCGAAAAATGACCCGGAGCACTTTCCTGCTGAAAAATGGCATTTTCGAAATCGGTTAAATTCGATATTATAGGATAAATAACGTTTAATAATTTCAAATATGATTGACCAGTAACATGAGTGTCGAAAAAATACGGGCCAATAATTTGGGTATTCCATTTACCGCACCAAATTATTACACTTGGGTCATTTTGGGTATTTGTACCATAAGACCAATGTGGATTTTTATATTTTGATGACCAATATATCATATTATGGCAGTGAACAGGTCCATTTAGGTAAAAAATTGCCTCGTCAGAAAAAATTATATTTTCCGCGTAATTCGAAAACTGTCTATTTTTTCGACCTTAATTTGGCACTACTCCATTCTACGGTCTGTATGGTCCTCGCACAAAGGTTGACTATGTTTTAATATATATGGATGAAATTTGTGTAATTTTAAAATTTTCCAGCACGAACCGTAACTAATTCCCGCTTCTTGACTTAATTTAGATATTGATTTAATAGGGCTAACATCTAAGTTTGCCAAGACACTGGCACACATGGCATTGGTGGTCACACTTATTGGGCACCTGGGTTTTTTAATATTTTATTATTATTATTTTATATAACACCATAAAACTCAGTGAAGTCATTCAAAATTCTTTGAGTCACTTGTGTTTCATTATGCTTGCGTAACAGCTCTTCTTCGGTAATACCAATCGCTAAGTCTTTTGCTTCCTCTGATAAATTGTTTTTTATTAATTGAATTTGGCATAAACTAATTGGTAAGAAAATGCATATGAAAATTAATTGTTTAAAATAATTTCTATAACACATGATCATAGATGTAATTAATTTTTAACTAATTTAAATTATAACTTAAAAGACATGAAATTTTATGTCGCTTTTATAATCAAATTGTTTTTAGGGATGTATTATTGACATATGGTTCGCTCCGGTTTATATGTTTTTTATTACAATAGATAAAAAAAGATTAAAGACAGTCTAAAGTTTAGAAATAAAATTTTTTAATTCGAAAAAATCTAATTCTCTAAAGTTAAAAGTTATACTAAAATATATTCTTAATGGATCTGAGGTTTGCCAATATAAAAATTTAACTCTTTATAAAACATTTATATATAAAACTTGGATTAATAAAATTTTAAATTACGATTAAAAATTGATAGATATTTTCCAGGAGAATTGTTTAGCAAAACATATGCTTTACTCAAGATATTAAAACCATATAAAACATAGTATATCATGCGAATGATTTTTTAGATTAAATACTTTTACATTTGAAATAAATACAATCAAGTATTATGAATTCATTTATAGTTATTGAAAAAAATATTAGTCTTAAAATTCAAATATATAATCGCAATTTAATTCTATATATTTAATCTGGTAATTACTCAATCAACGTAAAAATAGAACAAATTATTTTGTATAAATTACATCCTCGATTATTTTGCTAATTTAAAAATAAAAAAGCTTAAGAATATTAAAAATGTCACAATAATAAATTAAATTTTTATTTCCTTACGAAAAAAGTAATGATTGTGAGCTTTCGGTCCGAATAAATTATTGCGATTTTAATGAATTGGATTGTGCTTTGCGACGCAATAGTGAAGCATTGGTTCATTGTTATCGCCCGCTCTTTAACGCTTTGTACGTATCCATTGAGGAACTGAAGTTCATATTTATTATTAGAGAAAACGGATTCAGGACTAAAAAATTAGTAAATTCAGGACGGAAAAAGGAATATTGTGTAAAAATCAGGATTATTCAGGAAAATAATTTTTTAGCTCAATTCGTAAAAGGATTTATAGGATTTGACATTCCTGTCCATCTATAATTATCAAGGAATTTTAAGCTTTATAATTATAAAGGGATTTGGCAATAATTTGGACAACATTAGACTAAAATGAAAAAATTAGGATTAAAATCGAAAACATTAGTTCTTAAACGGCTTTAACACTTCAGCAGTAAACCGGGATAAATATTACCCCAATGACACTTTGCGCGCTAACAACTTTTTTACTATAAGTGAAAATATTTTGGGGATTTAGATATGCCTCAGTTAATTATTATTGCATATATCAGTATTTTTTCAGCTCTTAATCAATAAAAACAAAATTAATAATAGCCCTAAACTAAGTTTGTGTAATATATAAATATAAATTTAGACCAATAATTTTTATTGAATTCATTGACTTCTTTATGCAATATATTTAAATATTTTAATTCTCCATTTACATAATGTCGTGTAACTTTCCCTTGTTTTAACGTGTCATTGAAATTCGTAAACTTTGTCCTCAGATAATAGCATAATACAAAAAAGTAAATTTATTGCCAAAACAATATATTCGATACGAAAACCGCGGCAAACATATAAAACAAACTCCACGGCACAGCAAATACGAATAATTGTATTGTAGAACAATGTATAGCAAGAGGAAAGAATGATAGAGAAAAGAATAATGGCGGCCATATGTACTTTGAATTGAATTCATAAAATTTAAACCAAGATTTTGTGAACTTTAAAAGACCATAACTGTCCTGTTTATCACTCAGTCCAATACTATGTGGTGTAATAATACCAGATATCATCATAAATGGTTTCATATACGCTGGACAAACATTGTTCTTATAATTTAAATAATGTATTATTTGTGATGTAATAGGAATCGTACAAATGATATCAATCGCTAGATTACCGTGTAGTCTCACACCAACAAAATAAGTAAAATCTACGATAGCTATTTCTATAATTGTATTGTCTTCTTTCAAAGATGACAATATGATATCTCGAATTAAACCTATAATCAAAGTAATAAATACAAACATTGGATGGAATATATTTCGTCTTTTCGTCGAATTAAAATGATATAATGATAATCCATTTTCATAAAAATGATTTCTCGCGGATTTAATCACATCAGTATCCGGTAATAAACTTTTAGGGTTAAAATCAACATTTCTTGTTTCCATGTTTATGCACCTAATCTTATAATTAGAAAATAAAATTCTTCGAAAATTTTTATATCGGATTTCAGATTAAATTAATGAATATTATAGAATGCCTACATTTTTATTAGATTTTATTTTCCATATATTTTTGTTATTTAATAAATAAAACTGAGTAATGATGTATACATTCATAGCAATATTTTCGCAATAAATGTCATCTTAAAAATATGATTGATTTTCTTTCGTGTTAATAAAATATTTTTATTGCAAATCATATTTTCATTAAACCGCAAGAATGAACTTAACAATAATATGATTAATTAAAATCACGCAAATAAATAACATTTAAAAAATAAAAATTTAAGGGAAGTAATTGTATAATGAAATAGTGTTAGAATATTTTTATGTTATACACTTTTTGCGTTTTAGATTAATGAAAATTATCGATTTCTTACACTTTATTTCATTTTCGCTTTATTTTAGATATTTATTCGATACATTCTTAGGACTAGTTTCGCAATAGATATCACTTTAAATCATAATTCATTTTGATTCGTGTTAATAAAAACTTTTTATTGCAAATAATATTTTCAGATAAGAAAAACTTATGTTAATTGAAATTATCAGATATGAGCTTACGTCACTATAATTAAAATCGTTCAAATCTATGCCTGAATAGATGTCATTAAAAACTTTTGTCATTTTTTGCAGTTTTTAGCCCAGTATGTCCTAAAATTTAATTATTTAGGGTTAATTTTATGTATATTAACGGCTCAACTCTGGGATACATTAGTAAATGAGTCATGAAAAGTAAAATAAAACACAATATTTTCTTCTTATACATTTGTATCAACATTATACTCAACGTAGCGATTATTGATCTCTCAACTCTTATTAATTACTCTATTGAAAAGCTATTAAAATGAATGAATTTGATTTAACAAATTAATAGTGACATCTAAAATAAAAAATAAAATAAAATTTTATAGAATCGTAAACTAATAGCTGATTTATATCGTCATTATTTGTATATAAATATAGTAGTTTTTTAATTAATCGGATTTTATTATCTTACTTTTACCTGTATATCTTTTTTGCTTTAAAGTCGGGAAATAGTTTTAATTGGCAAAAAATTCTTATCACATTAATTTGATTTTTATAGATCAAACATGACTTTACATTATTATTAGTCATTGATTTATTATTCAATCAAGAATTAAAAATTAGAAACTCTAGAGAAAAAATAGTAAATTTTAATAAAATACTTGTCTGATAAAACATAGCGTATAAATACTGTAATTTATTTCTGTAAGTAAATTATGTTTACGAGTTAAAATCAAATAAACTTTTTTCTTTCACAAAATTACCTGAAATACTACTTTCGACATGGAAAGAGCGAAAGAATTGTTTGTATAAAATATAATCTAAAAATCAGATGACTTTTACTACAAGCAAAGCGACAACTGAATCATAGCAAATTGCTATAAGCAATCTTAGGTTTGATATTAACAAGAGAAACCAGCGGTAACCCGCGGTGATAGCTCCCCACATCTAACACATAGAGCACAGCACAGTATTCTATTATACTCTATTTGAGAGTTTCATTACTTGGTGTCTACTGTATGAGTTAGCAATGCTATATACTCTATTATAATTTTGTTAACGTAAGATTATTGGCGTCATGTTTCATGCTTATTGTTGCTTTGGGCACAACTTGCGCACAGTTGCGTACACAATTGGGCTCATTGCTATTAATATTAGATATACTACGTTCTACATGTACCTTTTCCAGACATTCTGTCGCAAAATCATTCTCTCCTGTCGTATGCTTGATAGCATTTTAATTGTAATAATTACGTTTAAGGATATAACAGATATTACATCGAAATAATTTTATCGCTATTTACTGGCGGATTATTAAACACTAATGTTATTCGAATGCAATAATTATTTGATCAATAAAAATATGGAATAGAATTTCAATGAACCACTAAATAAATAATAAATCACGATATGGTGACGAATCCAGTTTTGTGCGTATTTCTATTATCGTGTTTCACCGATCATTTGTCGCGAACACTATTCCCCGATTGTCCGAACACATGCGACTGCTATACAGAGCCTAAAAGCATATTTTAAAGCATATTTCCTGATTATATGGTTAAAATATTTTAAAGCAAATTAATTGATTTACAGACGGAAATGAACTAAAAAGTTCGTGGTCGACAAAGGATGGGATAAGTATAGTTTGCCAACAATTTCCAAGAATTAATCAATTCGATAAATTATCGCAACTGTCTATTAACATATTAGCACTCATTAACTTAAATGAAGAACACATTAACTCAATCATAACTCGAATTATAAATTTTTATACGGATTTATCATAAATAACATTATTTTTTCAAACAGTCTATTACACGATGACGTTCTAAAAGCATTGCTAAATATTAATAAAGAGTCGTTAAAAGTGATAACATTTCTCGGTATCGATTTTAGTGGTCTTTACAATGTGTGGAATATATTTTCCACTTTCGATAAATTACAAACGCTTCACATCGAAAACTCAACGCTCACCACATTAGACGCTAATTTTGCTCGTAAATCATCGGAAAACATATTAGTGGCCAACTTTATAGAAGCAAAAATAACATACATTGAGGATAATGTGTTCTCGCTATGGACTAAACTTCGAATGTTAACGATAAGCAAAAAAGCTTCAAAATACTTATTGGTTAAAATCAGTTATGCCTCAGTTATGGTATTTGGATTTACGACGCAATGAAATCGCGTTTCTGCGCAACGATTTAATGGTTTAATTGCCAAAAAGGTTTTAAAATTAGATTGGAATAAACTAATGATTATATCGTGGGAAACAATACTACCGTTAGTGCAAAATTTGGAAGAATTATCGTTTCAATGTAAAGCTCATTCAACCTTTTCGCGCATGTACTAACAGTTGCAAGCTTCAGCTTCTGAAGCTAAAGCTAAAGCTTATGAGCTTAGGTTGAATGTTTATAATTTTTGCAAAAATATTAATTAATATTGTATTATATATAATGATATTAAGTAAGTATTTCTTGTTTTAATGTAATGCAATTATTTAAGAAACATAAAATCATCAGAAATGCTCTCTAAACATTTTTTATTTGTTGAAAATTAATTTTTAAATATTGTTAAAAGTGAAATATTTATAAGTAGTATTATACGTTGTCGGTCACAGACCGAATTTAACCGAATATGACCGCCGAAAATATAAAATAGGTTTCGGTCAAATGTATCAATTTACCGAAATACTTAGATTTATTCCTAAATAAATCGAATTATATAATATTCGATAATTTTATTTGTTTATGTTAATAAAAATGTCAACCGAAACCTTAACCGAAATTGGGCGATAATTCTAACCGATAAACGACCGAAATTTAACACTTTTCTAACCGATTTTTCACAGCCTTAGAGATTATACACAATCTTGAGACACAATTGTGTGACATTAACAGTATATTTATTACTAATTGCTCGAAATTGTGCTAAAAATTTGTAACAAATGGAGAATTATGCGAAAGTATATCACAACACAATTAACTGTTGGCGATTAAATCAAACAAAGATAAGGAATGTATCGATAAGTTAAATGAACGCTTAGATTACTTCAATTGTATGTCACAGTGGGTTAATTGGGCTAAGGATCAGTTAAATAATACGATAATACAATACGATATGGTTGTGGCACAGAAAAACAAGTTCGAAATAAATAATATGATTTTGGTTGAATCGCTCGCGAAGTGTAGTGAAGAGTTGACACAATTGAGGACAGAGAATGCGAATCTACGAGCGAATGATCAACAAATACGTAGAAATACATCAAATGTTATTTATAGAAAATTAAATAACAATACTGAAAATAACACCGAAAATGACTAGAAAATGTGAGTTTAAATCTAAATAGCAATAATCTGGTATACCGTATAAGAGAGACCGATAATAAGCTAACAAAGTTGGCATAAGTGGAATTTTTGAATGATAATTTTTTGTAAGATAGAGGACATTTTTCTGTCTATAATGATTTTTTCAAAAATTCAAAAAGTCCTACAGGGGGCGCTCTAGGAGGTAAAAAGTGTTTTAGACAAAACATTTTATTTCTTGAAGTACGAAAAAATACATCAAATGTTATTTATAGGAATTCAAATAACAATAATGAAAATAACATCGAAAAAACAGAAAATAATGGGATGAATGATAACAATATTAATAGATTTGGTGTCATAAAACAAAATGAAACATCACTTCATTTAAACACAATTAAAAGAAAAATAACGGATAGAGTAACAGATGAAACAAAGCCAATAATTATATCACACGAAACCGATGATTCTTTAGTCGAAGCGCAAACGAGTGGTGGAAAAACGTTTTAAATCAATTATTTTGTTGAATGTAAACATTGATTTGTTGAAGAATCGATTTCTCTATTTTTCTGGTTTCAACGATTAAATTCTATTTTTTATTGGTTTGCTTGGATTTAAGATTTTCGATTTCAAGCGTTTGAATGGTTTCGTTTGTACTTAATTTAGTACTGATTATCTCCATTTCAAGTTTTAAATTCTTTTCCGATAATCCTTTAATCACTGTTTCCATTTGTTTATTCCTCGTTAATAACAATTGAACGCAATTATGTTCACTTCGTTGTCCAATCTTTGTGCCACAATCACCCCAAATCGACCTATCCGATTTTAACTACATAACTCTTTCCGATTCCGCTAATTGGCAGCACTGTTAGATGGGTTTCCAGCCTAAGACATGTTGAGCTCTACAAGGGGTGGAGCTTCGACTGATATGCTATTAGACGGGCTGTACATGAACTAACCTAAGAGTGGGCTGCTGTTTGGTGGGTTGTATTAACATAAGCTATGACTGCATAGCGTTATACTGTAAGGGATGAGTATCCAGTGCTATGTTAATGCATAGCTAATGTTAAAGCATGTACGCTACACATGGGCCTCAAACAATATAGACCTCAATGCTAAAGGATAGGCAATGTTTAAGGTATGTACGCTTACACTCTTATTATAGGTCTCAATGCTGAAGTATATACACTAGACATACCATTACCGTTAACTAATTAAATAAATAAATAACAAGTTAATTAATGTTCAAAATTTTTTATTAATTATTAAATCCAGATACAATGTAATTAAGATAATTAATTAATAATAATTACTTAATTAGTTTAATTAGAAAATTTCTTTAAAACAATGAATAAACTGAATAAACAAATTTTGAAATTATGTCTTTATCGTTAACCCATTTTTTGAGATAATTAACTTTTCTCAATGCGCAACGAGCGGGTTCTGTATCTTCGTGATATGCGCAATCCCAAGTACCTCCGTAATATTCGTCCAATCATTCAAGCTTCGGAGCATCCAGATAAACAAACGGTATCTTAATATCCTTTAAGATAATAGCCAATTGAGTGTTTTTAATTCCAATACG
The DNA here is from genome assembly GCA_034698025.1 of Phthiracarus crinitus. Lineage (NCBI taxonomy): Eukaryota > Metazoa > Arthropoda > Arachnida > Sarcoptiformes > Phthiracaridae > Phthiracarus > Phthiracarus crinitus. Next base: position 10,122 of record JAQGAW010000459.1, read on the forward strand.
TTCAGCGCTATAGGTTCATCATGTCTCGTAAAAATATCTCAATAGTGCCGGAACTTCTTTTGAGTAATAAATTTCTCAGTTCTGGGCTTAAATGCCAGACCATTAACTCTGTTGCGAATGTAATCGTTTGTTATGCGATTCTCAAACGATTCGCTTTCCTTTGTAAATTCAGGGTCAACTTCGAAACACATTGACATCAAGCTATTTGATGTAACAGCAATTTCTCGTGGAACAAACTTTTTGTTCCTGTAAAATCCTTGGACGTCAATAATAGCACAAAAATTTTCCATTTTTGCAAAAATTTCTTTTATTCAAATAGTGTAAATGAATTATTACAGAGATATCTCTTTAAATAACCTTCGAACAATACTATCGTTTAATATCATATTAATAGTAAATAGTGATGAATTTGCAGTAAGACATTCCCAGTGAACGCTTTATTATGAATAGAGCACAATATTTGCCACATGCTATTGAGTCTATAGCCTGAAGGAGAACCATGTTATAACACCAACCGTTTAAATTTTCTTCAATGAACTGCTTTGTGTCTGCGTGTAAGGGTGGGAATCCATACGAGTCAAAGTACTCAGCTTGACCTTCATTATTGAAATAAACTGCAAACCAATGCTCTCCTGGCATTGAAGATACATCAGTGTTGATAACGACAGCTGCAGGATATCTATGTACAGCTGGTAGTCTATCTCTTGCAAAAGTACCAATGAAGTACTCAATACTTTGTAATTGTTTGTTTATTTCTTCGGTATTAATATGAAGTCAATAGCCGCGTTACGTGAAGCGTCAATTTCCAATACTTTGTCAAATTCGCAATAAATCAGCGTTGTTATCGGGTCGGTTAATGCTTCTTTAAATCGAATTTGTATTGTCATCGATCCGTATTTAATTTGATAAAGATGTTCGGCACCACAACAACCGTTACTTAGATCGGGGGTAAAGTTGAAACCAAATATTGTGTTTCCAAGAGAATAATTATCTCTATTTATTCTCAATGTTGAGTCGGTGTTTAGCATGTTTAGGGTGTCATACAGTGAACGCTGTTCCCTAATAACTAAACCTGAGTCAAAGTCATGTGTAAGGCTTTATCAGGGAATTGATGACCATCCAGATAAGCGCATAATTGATTTATTTTGAAGTGATCGAAATAAAAAGGGTTATCAGCGTATGCACCACAATAGGCGGAGTTTTTAACGAATGCCAAAAATGATTCTTCTAACATGTTGACCGCTGTGAACGTTATCGATATGAGCTTCGTATGTACCTTTCTGTATGGTACAGGCCTTCACTTTATTATGGGAAAGGAAATACTTTGCGTTGGATATGGCTAATGCCATGTTATGTGCTTCCACTAATTGTTGTGACACCTTTGCTCTATTAGCGTACAAAGTGGCGTCAAGGTATTCCATTTCAATGAAATATGTGTCTTTTGTTACGAAGAAATACTTTGGATCGTTTAACAATATTCGGAGCATTGTTTTACAGCCCCCGAGTAATAGTCTCGGTTGCTGACACATATCCAAGTGTAAGCGTCCCAGTTATTCCATTTCTTTTCCGTCCTTGACATATTTGGTCGTTTTTTCCACAATTTTATCCACCTTTTTTTCTTCTTCGTCGCTGTACCACATTGCGGTGGATAAATGGCTATTTTTTGCATCTCCGTAATAACCCAATAGAATTTCAAAGTAAGCTCTATACGGATAAGTGGAAGGTAATTATGAAATTTGTGTGTCACCAATAAATACGTCCACTTGATTAATCATCGAGTGAAGAAGATTAGAGATAATTACAATCTTCGACCAATCAACCACTGTTTGCGAGGCTTTTGGTTTGCAGACAGGTTTAAGTTTAATGTAGAGATACAAATCGCTGAGTCTTAAGTATTCATTAGCGCTTGTCGGTATTTCGAATTGAATATAACTTGATGGTTCTAAAGTTGATATCGGCTTATGTTCTGTGGTTAGGTTAGCTTCAATGATGTCTTGAGTTTGAGGAACAGACCATATATCTGCATCTTGTAAAGTTGTTCGAGATGATAATTCGTGTGCAAAGTTTCGGTAACTCGTTTTGATTTACGTCCACGCCTTTATATAGACTTTGGTTTGCCCTTTTGATTCTTCTTATTATTAGCTTTTCTTTTGTTTTTTGGTTTTTTGACACGTGGTTTACGCGTATATCTTCGTTTGCTTTCTCCTGTTTGTTGGGAGCGACGTGCCTCATATCTCAAGTATATCTCAAGTATGTTATGACAGGTCTCACTGCCACGCTCTTTAAGCGATTGCTTAAGATTTTGTTTGTCATTTATAACATTTGTGGCCACATTAATCCCAGTGTTAAGCGCTTGTTTACCGATAAATCTTTGCAATGGGTATACAGCTTTGCTTAATAATCTTCCAAAAAAATCCATTTCCACATTGATATCTCACTCCTTGAAACCCGGAAATGCCTTAACCGGCTTGGGATTCGAAATAAGGTAAAAGGTCATTCGTCATTTCGGCGTCTTCTTATGTGTAATTTGACTCGGTTTCTCCCGTATAAAAATGGTATTCTTTCGTTAGAGTGGTTCAACTTCGATGAACTTAAAGTCGTTGACGATTATCGGGACATAATGTGGATTATCGTATTTTATGTTTATAGTGCTCCCGAACTTTGCATCACCGAGAACATCCACAGTCCTAAGAAGTCGAGCTCTCGTGTCACCAATGAATTGAGGTTCGATAATGTCGCAGTAAACGTAAATCGTGTTTAAACCAGCATTAAATTCGTCTGGTCGGTTTCCTTCAAGAGCCATTGTTGTGGGTAGAATTTTAGGATTGTAATTGATAAATCCAAGTATATCGCATAATTTTTTTTTGAATATCGGCATAACCGGCATATTAGTTTTGTCGATTCCAGGGTACAGCGATACAATATATGTATGTTCATTGAATGATAAATGTGGTTCGTAGGTCGTCATGTTCTGTTCCCAATTGTTTAAGCAATACATTAATGTCGCCAATTAATGCGCTAATATTCTCATAGTGTCCAGGAGGAAGTGTTTTACACTCATTAATATTTTCAATATTATTTTCCGTATTGGGAATAGATTTAATGGGTTTCGATATTTTCTTTGTTTTTGGTTACAGCTTTTATTGCGTCAGCTAAAAGGGAAGGACCTATATTTAGCACAGGATTATGTTTTAGGATTTTTGATGGACTTCTTTTTACAGCTTTCCTCGCTTTCCGTTTTTTTAACTTATGTAACTTATGATAAAATCGTAAGCAAACTTCTATTGGGTTTACAATGTTTTTCCAAGTTTTCATATATGAAACCTCGACCATAGCCACTTCCCAATCCCTTTCTAGTGAATCGATAATAATACTGTTTTTAAAATTGGCCACAGTGTTAATATGTTCAGATGACCTTGAATTACTTGAAAGTTCAATGAAAAACGGATTTTGCTTCATTATGATAAGTTTAGGCTTGGGGTCTCTGATGAACTTTTAGATAAATTTTTAAGCTTTGGGTTAGGTAATAAATAACTAAGCGATGTGAATAGCAGAACTAGCCAAAGACTTTGCTTTCCGTTCTGAAGCGAGATGTTTACAAGGCTAACGAATATAATCAAAAAAGGAATCAGTATTTAGACCGTCTTTAATTTTATACATTGGTTTAGTTTCCCCTTTATATAACTTTGTTACTGTATATGTGTTATCTGTCCATAAAGGGTAATAGCCTTTTCTAATAATCGGTAAATCATATTTTTGGCGCACTTTATCCCAAATTTTTAACTTGGTAGATATGTTTTTCGACAATATATACTCTCTTAAGGAGTTCACTTTGTAAATATTTCTGAAAACGGTGTCTTCATTTTGTTTTGTAACATCGACGGGTCTCATTTTAATGGTTCTATGGATCGAATTGTTATACGAATGTATTATATCCTTTAAATAGTCGATATAATTACGGTTTCCCCTTTTAGAGAATAGCTTAAACATTACAGCTTTCAATGTCCTATTAAATCTTTCTACTATCGCACACTTGAATGTCGTATTTTATGTGGTGAAAAAGTGAATATTTTCTTTACGCAAGTATGTTTGGACTTTACTTTTAATAAACTCTTTACCATTATCAGATTGAAGTTTATGTGGCTTTTGTTCGTCAAATATTTCTTTCAACCCTTTAAGTACAGAGTCGGCAGTCTTTGACTTTATGGGGATTGCAAATGCATACTTTGTAAAGCAGTCAATAGCTGTCAAAATATATGAATTGCCTTTATTGCTTCTGCTAAAGAGAGCCATGTCTACTAAATCGGCATGAAATTGTTCATTCTCATAGCTAACAAGTATCTTATTTCTTGAAAAGTTATTTCTTGCTTGCTTGTGTAATGTATATGTTAGTTGTTCTGATAACCACTTTTTAACATCATTATAAGTAATGTTCGGTAAGTGTTCTTTTGCAGCATTATAAAGTTTTTCCACTCAACCAAAAGCCGACGGCTTATTTGGTGTGTAATATAAATTATAAAGAATGGTATCCATATTTTAAAGAAAAAATGAATTTTATTTGTTTATATAAGTTATCTCCAAATTTTTATAATGACGTAAAAGTAAAATGTAAAGTAATTCTCCAGATGAACCATTAACAACAAATATTTGATATACTCCGGCAAATTTTGGTTGTATTTTTGAACTAATATCATCAATTGTTAAAGCCTTTTGCATAGAAATATTAAATTTATTCGCAAGATGTGTTGCTACTATAGTTATGTTTAGTTTCTCGTTTCGTTTAAATTTAATCCATTCTTTTGAACTTTAGCGTCAGGGCAAAGATCAATCCATGTTTTGCCAACAATTAATGCTCTAAGACCACATGAAGTGTCAGTGTTCTGGACTTTAATTATTGAAGATTTTTATTACATTTATCTTCATATATTTCTGGTAGAGCAGAAGATTGACAGGAACCTTGCATTTTTTCTAATATGAATACGGGTAGCTTCATAATTCCACCCAAAATATATTCTTTATTCGATTGATAGACCATCGAAATTATGTTTAAACAGTTTTCTTTTTTTTAAATTTTTTACATCCATTGGTGGCAAATATAAATTTCCAGTTAGTTGATCGTTTTCTATTGAAAATCTAACTTTCGAGTCTTGTGGTGCATCCACAATCAGTGATTTTATTGCCTTTTCAAAAGCATTATCTATTTCTTCATATAACGGCTTAACTTCTTTAAAGTCCATTAAATTATGGTGAAACTTAACATCTGCTTTTACCACGTGTCGCAAAAACTTTTCGCAGAATGTTCTTTGTGGAGGGTAAACAATTTCGAACGCAACATAAGCCAAAGTGTCGAAACGGTCATCAACATCACCCCATTCTCTTATTTGTTCAAATTCTTCGTCAAGTCTAGGATTATGTTGAGCTTCCATTTCTTCGCGTACTGCTTCGACATTCGCCACTGGTTCAGCAATTACATCATTTCTAATTCCTTCTTCCGCTGTCGACACTAATATTTTAAAAATCAATAAATTACATCACAATAAAACATTTTTATGTTACCATTAGGAGTTGGTTGAATGGGGGCGAGTAAAGACCATTTACTTCTCTTGAACCGTTTAGCCTTAGGTAATGGCACAACTGGCCTTTCGTTATTTGAATTATTGTCAGACATAGTTTTATCAGTAATTTATAAAATAAAATCTTAGCAAAACTTGTTTACTTGTCTCCCTTATATAAATTATTTAATAGAAAACTTTGTTGAATAGTATGTGAATAATTGTATATAAAGACTTTCCCATAACAAATAGCTTTCTCCCCTCAGGATATTTACGTCTGGAAGGAAAAGGGCAACATTGACTGTAATATGTTTGAATAAGAGCTGCCTTAGAAAATACTATTAGTTTCAAGGTTACACTAAGTCAGTGTCGAGTTTGAAGTTAGACTAATGATTAACTCCACGTTCAATGTATTAAAGTAGTTTATAATGAATACAAATTTATTCTCAAAATGTTTATTTTTATTTTCAAAGTAAATTAAAAACTGATACAATGTAATAGTTTTGATAAAACATTTAATTATCATATTTAATCAACTTCATCCACTCCTTCGTCAACTTTCGATTTAGCCAACAATCCCGCAGCAATAGCTTTATATTCATTAATAACAAAATCCTTAAGACCACAAATTGTCTTCATTTCTTTAACTGATAGTCCAATAGCTGATACCTTACCAATTTCGTCTTGTAACTAAGTGTACAATATATTACCGTAAAGTTCGTGAGTATATACTTGTAATTAATAGTTATTTTTCACGTATCTTTTCTTCTCAACGAGTTTAGTCTTGTAATTAATGCCGGAAATATATTCCAAATACTGTAAGAACTCTTCAATTGTCAATCAAACTCCAGATTCAGCAACTTCTCCATTGTATTTTAGTCGTATCTCAATAGCCAATGTGGTTCCATCCTTAACATCTTTAACCATCATAATTTTCAATACTTTTTCGTATTGACCATTAGTCGAAATTTGAATGACAATGTTTTCTTTAATAACATCATTCTTCTTAATTAGTATTGATTCAGCTGTTTAATGTTTTGACATTTTTCAAATTTTAATTCAATTAATAATAATGATTTGTTCCAATTTAATTTGTGAGACAGAAATTTGTTAATAAATGCAACACAAATTAACGCCTTAAATAAAATTAATCATTGAATTTCTAGCAAAATAGAACCAAATATATAGGTTTAAAGGAAAACATTGATTTCAAGGTCAAGGTACTTTAGTCATAAGTGCATCATGTGTTTTTGATAAAATTTAAATTTCAAGGTCAATGTTCTCCAGTTATAGTTGCGTCATGTGTTTTTTGATTTGTTTATGCCAAAGGCTAAACACCTGTAAAGCTCTTAATTTATTGATTTTCGAGCGACGCAATGTCTGCATTCCTTTCCAAAGAAATGATTCTAAATGATGTAAACAAGTCATAATAAATAAGCGTGAGAATTCTTTGAAGGTCAGCATCATATCAATCATTGTCTATTATAGCATTTAAAACATATTACTCATAGGCATGGCTAAACCATATAAGAAAAAGCTTTGTTGAGGCGTTGTCACTCATAATTACGATAAAAATTTTAATTATTTTGAATTTCTCCTTGAGATTCAAAAAAGAATTATGAACAAGAGTATTAAACTTTGTACGAAAAAAATTGTAATTCATATTGATTCTGGAAACAGCGATAAAAAAAGTTTGAACTTGCGTTACGGAAATTCAGTTTTCAATTTTCAACACACCCAAACGTTGCTGCAGGAAATAAAATTAATGTTTATTTACATTAAAATGGATCTTGAAAAAAGAACATTGGAGACTGCAAAAAAATTTATCGAAAAAGCTAAGAAAAGGATGGATAAACTAAAAAAGTATAACTGGAGGATATGTGAGACATCCTCCATTATAAACAAAGGTTTCCTTATAACACATTTATTGAAACTGAAGTAATGATTGTAAACGAATTAAGCGTTGACGACAATTTTGAATATTATAAAGCAGTTGCCATTGCTTTCAAAGATGCAATGGAAAAAATTCTATACGGTCAAGATTCAAAAAATTGGGTTACTATTTACATCATTCATAACGATTTTCCTGTTAAATTATTTATTGACCTTAAACCTATCTCTGACTTATCTAAATATGATTTTCTATCAGAAATGTATAAACAATCTCTATTTAAAGATAAATCATTCTTTTGTTCTGGACTTATGTTTCTAGAAGTAATTATTTACAATTTTGTCAATTATTTGTTTGCTATTAAAGATTAATAAAATAAAACTTTTTATAAATGGATTTGTGTGAATTAACTTATTCGACCGCATTAGCGTGTTTAATAGAGGATAAAATGATAAAGAAACTAAAGTTGGAAAAATTGGATCGTATTATTGGGAGTTGAAAACTATGAGTACACGAGAATCAATAACAACTTATCGTATTATCATCACAACCTTACGTATACGATTGTAAACAAGTTCAAGGTCAATGACACGAACAAATACTTCAAAGCAATAACAACAGCTTTTGAAAACGCGGTTCAAGGTTACATCACTAAGAGTCACCGAAAAGATATTATTACTGTCACCGAATCTCACCCTTCACTTGATATGAAAATCTATTTAAAGCTCAGACGAATAAAAGACTTCAATAAGAAATATTTTGCTGATTAATTGTGTAAATATATTTATAAGAAAAATAAAATACTGGATAGCGGCGAAATAAACATTGAACCTATAATCTATAAGTACGAAAGTATCAACAATTTATAATGAATCAACTGAACAGATTTGGACCCCAATAATATTTCAGTTTTCGCGATTATACTTGGCGATTGAAATCTATACAACAAGATCGCGATCGAACTAACCATATTTACACTATAAAGTTCGACGTTGAATATACTGAAAACGATGAACAATATTATCGGCACATCTTAAACTTAGCGACAGTGTTATACGATGTCGTTGATTGCGTCAAACAAAAATATATCACATATCATCCACTTGGTGTATTAATTGATCACTCATCGCTTGAAAAACCAATCTTACTGCCTATTCGACTGTACCACGACTTTAATTACAGTACTTTAATTAATGAACTTACTAATCAATATTTTGTAAATCCAAATCTTTTGATTGATGGCATTGTTTCAGTGTATGTATGTATAAAACATTAATTTTAATTAAACTGAATTTTTAACATTAATTAACTCATTATATATTTAATAAAAGTTTAAGTGGTCTCAATTGTGTAGCGTACATACCTACCGTATATACCTTAAGCATTGCCTATCCTTTAGCATTGTGACCTATATTGTGTGAAGCCCATGTGTAGCATACATACTTTAGCATTAGCTATACTTTAACATTACCCTGATTGCCCATCCCTTACAGTATAACTCTATACATACCATCTAACAATTCATAGCTTAGGTTAATACAACCCATCAAACAACACTACCACTCTTAGGTCAGTTCAAACACAACACGTATAACAACACAGCAGTCTAAGCTCCACCCCCTTTTTCAGTATAACTAATCTTATGCTTGAAAAAACATATCATCTAACAGTGCTCCTGACCCAACTTCCGGTTAGGCCTATAGCCTGTGGCTGGAAACCGGAAACAGAAGATGTAGTGAAAATCGGACAGGTCTACTCTCTGGTTGGGCTCTTATATCTTCAATATAATACTTGTTTATTACAGCCATTTCATTGGAAATCGCAAGTAAGTCTCAGTTTGTTCAAAATATTAATTAAAGATCGCGACGGTTGTGATAATTTACGGATTGTTAATGGTTTCCTATCATTTGGACATGTCTTACTAGTTTGAAGCCATTGCGTAATACAATCTCTGCAATACATGTGACCACAACATGGAGTATCTGTTGGATTATCCAAAACAGCCAAACATATTCCACACAACAATTCATCGTCAGATTCACTCCAATTAATAAAACATGATTTGTCTAAACCAGGCATTTGTTGACATCAAAACTTTTAATATTCGAATTAATCAATTAATGAATTGTACGAATTATTAATGAAAAATAAACTATTATTGAATCGTATTTTTATCACAAATTAATTAATTAATATTAATAATAATAATTATTGTTAATTTTGAAAGATTTAATTAACAAAATGAATTGTTTATTATTTCGTCACATTTTTCAATGTCAACAGTTAGTGACAGATAAGAGCGCAATAAGTGCTTAACTTATTTCCTCATCAAATTATAAATTTTTGTAATTCTTTATCAAATTAAAAGATTTTTATAAACTTTTTTTAAATTTTCTAATAGTAGATCACAAATTGCATATTTACAGTAAGTTTCAGTAAAATAATTATTTATAATAAACTTTAAATTAAGGAAAATTTAAAAGTGCTTAAATTTTTTCCTCCACCGTATAAGAAGATTTATTACTAATAGCTATTGAATTTAAATATTTATATGATTCATTAGCATTGAAATAAATAGATGATGCGGTGTTCAGTATGATTATTAGAAGTACCGAAATAACAAATACCGGGTATATATAAAATAGTCTCAATATTATACTCATTTGCCCATAGATAACCAATACTAAGTACATGCAGATTAATAGAGAAAATATCAGATATATTTCTAACAATATATTCGAAATATAATATCGGTTATAATCGTTAATTTTGTTGAATAATAAGTGAATAGAAGACAAAAAATATTTAATTGGGTTCGGATTAACACTGTATTTGTTTTTCACTTAAAGTCTAAGTTTGTCGATAATATGTGTCTGCCATATATTAATATAATAACAGGAAATATAAAAATAGATTATTTGATAGAATAGTATATTTATATAGAAGTAAACGATAAGAATGAATATGACACTCCATGGACTTACGTATATTATAAACTGAATTAATTTACAGTTCAGGTAATAAGGGATATGTGATGGGATTAATGAAACACAAATATACGGAATAAACTTTTCGACCATAAATAAAACTCTTGACAATTTTAGTAAAGATTTTAAGTCGAATTCGCTTTGAATGCCAAAACTTTCGGGCGATAATATCCCGGAAATCATATTGAAAACATTTATGTATGTAATTTTATATCCATTTTGATAATTATAGTAATAGATTATCTGTAGAAATATTATAAAGTGAAACCCAATAATCTATGATAAATTGACGTGAGTTTTCGATGGAAGAAAATACGAGAAATCGACAATTATTATAAAAGTAGAGGCATTTGCTTTATTCAAAAAAAGTGAAACAAAATTTCTAATAATAACTGTAAATGTTATTATGAATATAATTAAAGGATTGCATAATTTATATCTGATTTGGTTTTTCTGAGCGAATAGGGATAATACAATTCGGTATAAATGAGTTCCAGCGGATTTAATTGCTAATTCTGATGGAATCGGTCTTTGGATTTCAATGCAATTATTACTTTTGTATTTTTTAACAACTGTTATATTCCGCATTTTATAATTTTTAGTTAAAATGAAATGTTAAAAAGCATATCCAAAAAATTTACTTAATCATTAAAATATAATTATAAAATATCGTGTTATTTGCAAATTCGTGACGTCAGTGAATTGGTATAAATGAATTCCATCGGATTTAATTGTCATTTCTAATGGAATCGGTTTTTGAAGATCAATGCAATTATTACTTTTGTATTTTGTCATTACTGTTTTTTTACGCATTTTAAAATTGTCAGTAATCATTATATGTTTTAAAGCATATTCAAAAACTTTATTCAATGATTAAAATCTAATTAATAAATGTAGTGTGATTTGCAATCTCGTGATGTCAGCTTCTCGTTACGTTTTTAATCATATATATAAATCTCATAATTTGTTTGTTTGTCTGTTTGTCTGTCCCTTTATAGGCTCCTCCCCTGGAAGACACACCACTTCGACACCTATATCACTAGGTCCAGCTCAATGAATCTAGGAAAAATGGAGAGATTTGGAGAGGGTGGCCCTCCTATAGGGGGGTTGAGGAGGAAAAAAATTTTAAATTGGGGTCAGAGTATGGTCATATTGGGTTGGGTGGGTCGGTCGGGTGATGGGTCGTTTCGGGTGGTGGGTCGGGTCGGGTGGTGGGCCGGGTCGGGTGGTGAGGTGGGATATGGTGGTGGGGTGGGATATGGTGGTGGGGTGGGATATTGTGGTGGGGTGGGGTATGGTGTTGGGGTGGGATGGGATAGGGTGGGATACGGTGGGGTGGGGTGGGATTGGGCGGGGTGGGATTGGGTGGGGTGGTGTGGGATAGGATGGTGGGATAGGATTATGGGATAGGGTTGTGTTGGGTGGGATAGGATGGGTTGGGTTTGGGTTGGTCAGGGTGGGTTTGGGTCCGTTGTGGTTGGTTTGGGGTTAATCGGGTGGATTAGGAATATCTTTGCGTGGGGTACGGGTGGTCAAGGGTGGCTTCCTGATGGTTAAGGGTGGTTAAGGAAGGGGTCCGAGTTGTTAGGAGTAAGTTTCGGGTTGGTCGGGTCCCCACCCGGGTCTGTTAGGGTGGTGTCAACATGGATCGGGTTAAGTTCATGGTTGGAAAGGATGAGTTTAAAGAGATTAGAACTGATGGAGGGGTTTTTTATTCAAATTTATAATCATTTCTGCCCGACAAAGTCGGGCTTTAACTCTAGTTAATGATAAAATCGATTAATTCATTGCGAAAATTATAAAATTACGATTTAATGCTATTCCTATGCTAAGATATTATTAATAATTCAAAAGATATGAAAGAAAAATATCATTCTTCTATTAAACTATTTTTAAATTGATATTTTAATTGAAATTAATAATTTTTTGCAATTTCCATAAATACGAAACAGAGTTATTAATAAGTAACATGTTTTGTTTAAAGTAATAAAATCACAAAACCCAGCTTATACGGAACTCCTTTACTGAGTTGACTCAAGCTTTGCGCAAAACAGAGTAAAAACAAGTTTTCCAACTTTTCACTAACGAAATAATTAGCGCGTATTTAAAACAAGTGCGCGTTGAATACAATAAGTAAACAAATGTAAACAGTTTTATTAATTGAAAATGTCTAACATTAGTGAAAATTTAAGTTTAAATGTTATGTGCAATATTAAATTTTGTAAATATAAATGTTCAAAAAGATTTAATTGTGATCAACTCAACGAAATTTATAAAAATTTCAAAAATTTAAGTGTTAGCGAGAAAAAACATTATGTTTTAAAAAATACAAAAAGAACAGTAAGTGAAAATTTTAATAAGTTTGAATTTTATTTTAATGATATTCAAGTGTGTCGACAATTATTTTTAAAAACATTAGGCTTCATAAGTAATTCTTTTATTAAAAACATATATAATAAAATAGATAAATTAAATTTAACAAATTAAAACCTTCATATTGCAACAAAAAATTTACATAAAAATAATTTGCCTCAAAACAAACATAGTGATCATTTCAATCAACAAATTATTAATTTCATCAAATCAAAAAATCCAACTAAATCACACTATAATATTGAAAAAACTCCTAACAAACTATATATTGAAAATAATTGTGCAGTAAATATGTATTACGAATTTGCAAATTTACAAAATTTTTCTCCGCGATTCACTTTTAAAAAACCAGTTCCATTAAAACAGTTAATTTTAGAAATAGAAATTTGTAACTACAATTATTTTTATACTTTTATTAAAAAAATGAATATATCTTTTAAAATTAATGAAAAAGACAAGTGTGAACACTGCTTAAGACATAGTGTTAATTGTAATTCATTGTGTGATTTAAACTCAGATTTGTGCAAAAACTATGAACAACATATAAATAACGCAAAATTAGCACGAGAAAAGTCACGTGAAGATTCAAAATTACAAAGTTTAAATTATGTTTTTAATTTGATATTAGTATTTTCAAGTGATAAGCAAAAAATTCTACAGTTTCCAATTTTAACCAGCAAAGAAAATTATTTTGCAAATAAAATTAGTTTTTTTTAACCAAACATTTGCGCAACTAGGAAAAAGTGGAATATCTATTTGCTTAGTGTCACATGAAGGCCAAATAGAAAAAAAATCAAATGAACATTGTAAATTTTATTGGCTATTTTTTAATTCAAATATTTTAGAAAACTGCGATAAATTAATTATTAAGTGCGACAATTGCGTTTCACAAAATAAATCGTGGATTATTTTATCTAATTTAATAATTTTTGTTAATGACGAAAAATTTTTTCCAAAAACTTTAATTATTGACTACTATGAAGTCGGACATACTTATCAAGCAGCCGACTCGGTTCATGGTAGTATAACCAAAAAAATTAAGAAAGAAAAAAATATCTATAATTACAAACATTTAATTGAAATTATTAGAAGTTCCAGAGATAATTTATTTGTGCAAAAAGTTAAGTTTAATGATATTTTTCTTTTAAAAAACCTTTCAAAAACTTCAAAACCGTTTACTTTAAAAAATTTGAAATCTATAATGTTTAAGAAAAACTCTATCAATATTTGCAAAATTTAATTATGAAGAAAATTACACAGAATACGATTTATTAAGTAAAACTTATAAAAATTTGATTAAAATTAATTTAAATAATTCCTTTTCAACATTATATGAACATTCGAAACAACAAAAACCTACAGGAAAACTTGTTTCAAATTAATAAAACAAATACTCTCACTTTTAAATGAAGCGCTTAATATTTTAGAGTATTTTCTACTATTTTGTCGTTCAGTTTAACTCTGAGTCAACTCAGTGAAGGAGTTCCGAGTAAGTTTAAGCTCAGACAAATTGAGCTTATCCCCGACACATTTTGTCGGCTCGGGCTTTTGTCATTAAAAGTCCAAAAGCCCCAAAATATTTAATTTGTTAGAAAATACTGAAATATAGGATGTAGAATAAAATTCGAATAATCAAAACTGAATAATTACTATCTATAAAAGCAAGTTTAACGAATTAAATTAAAAAGAAATTTATTTGAGATGTGAATTTAGAATTAATATATATATATACAAATAAAAACCGGGTGGATTGCAAATTTAACATTTTCGGGCTTTTGTAGGGCTCGGGTTTCAGTGTGTCAGGCTTTGATCCGGCTCAGGCTTTAAATTTTTTACGATTTAGTTTTCAAACTAGAAAGTCTAATTCCCATCATTACTTATTAACTGTTATTTTTCATAAAATAAACACAGATATAATTCCGGTCTAAAGAAATATAATGATTTCAAATAATTAGCTAATGATTTATGCGCATTACCTGTGATTATGCAAGAAACGTGTATCGATGTATTGAAGACTTAATCCCCTGATATCTAAATGACGCAACATTTGTAATTCAGTAAAGCTTGATGTGTCCAATACATCAATCGGATTATACGCTATATTAAGCAGTTGTAATTTAGTCATATATTTCCATATATGTCTCGGTACGTCTTCTAACATATTTCTGGATAAGTCTAGATGCCTTATTTTACGCGATCTGGCAAACGATTGCTGCGGTATAACCGATATAAAATTACTGGACAACTCAACGTGAGCTAAATGATGCAAATTCAGTGTCGGCACTGTTGCTATGCTTACGTTATTTAGTTTTAAAGTGTTTAAGTTTGGCAAACATTTCACGAACGCTTTATTATCAACTTTTTTGATTTGATTGTCGCTTAAGTCGAGCAAAAGCAATCTAATGAATTGAGTGAATGAATGCTCCGCTAACTCAACGATCAGATTATTGGCGAGACTCAGTTCTATTAAGTTTTCGCATGACATCACTTCAATTGGCACAGAAGTCAAGTAATTATGCGATAATTCCAAATACATTAGAGTATTCTTTACCCCAAAACAGTTGTCACTCAACTCGTTATCCAGTTTTGAATCGATATTTTTAATATGATTATTGGTTAGAATAAGTTTTTCGATAACTGTGTTCGCAAATATATTTTCAGGCAAACTTGGGATCAAATTATTGCTTAAGTCGAGAACTCGCAAGTTTTTCAGCATATTCATCACTGGAATAAACTGAAAAAGCGATCCTATCTTATTGTTTCTGGCACTCAAAAACTGAAGATCCGAACTCCATGTCTCGTTTTCGTGAATTTCAATGTCTGTTCGGTTAATTGAGTTGAAATCTAATGTTAATATTTGCAAAACCGCGCAATGCTTAATAATTACGATTGGAAGCACTGTTAACATGTTATGATTGATATGCAATGAATGTAAACTTTTACAAATAGTATAACTAAATTGATTAGTGAACGACGATATAGAATTAAATGAAAGATCCAATACACGTAAACTGAATGTTTGCTTTGTTTGATTACTCGTAGTGTTTGATGTCTGCATTTGATGGTAGCAGTCATTTATTTGTTCGATCTGGTTGTGCGATACATTCACATATAAAACTCGAGGCATAGCTTCCACTGATTCAATCATATCGCTAAATATCTCCATTGAGAAACATTTCAGTTGATTCTCGTCTAATAAAATGTTGAGAGTTGGAGAGGATTGTGATAAATCGTGAAACGCTAACGACTCGATACGTGAAATATGATTCTTCGATAATATTATAGTCTTTAGTTTTGGCAACTTTCGAAATGCAAATTTTTTAATCAGTTTTATTTGGTTGAGATATAGCGCTATATTCTCCAAATCCGGTAAATCGCTAAATGTAAATGAATCGATGACAGTGATCTGATTGCGGCTTAAGATTATAGTGTTTAGACTGCGCTTTCCTTCAAACTCCGATGAAATAGAATTGATTTGATTGTTTTCCAGATCGCAATGCATTAAAGCGGGCAACGCTTTAAGCGCTTCTGATGGTAAATATTTCAATCTATTGTAATCAAGTTGAAGCCATTTAAGTGAATAGAAACCATTAGAAACACTTTGCAATACCTGTCCAGCGCTAACATAGTTGATAGCATTGCTCAGATCTAATAATTCTAGAGATCTTAGAGGATGTAATATATCACTGGTAACGTGTAAAATATTATTTCCGCTCAGTCGTAATTCACGCAAATTATTCGCATATTTGAATGCATTGCTAGTCATTGATTTAATAGCGTTTTTCGATAAGCTTAGCGATATCAGCGATGCCGACCATTCGCCTAATTCGTTGTCATCCAGTTTTGATATTGAATTATCTTGTAAATTAATACGTATCAAGTTTTTCGTTGCTTTTAATGCTTCACTTGGAATCTCAGTGAATAAGTTTTTCGACAGGTCTAACACTTCCAGATAATAGCAATTGAGAAACGCGTTTTGATCGATATATTTTAATTGATTATTTTTGAGCATAAGTTGTCTCAATCCGTATAAACTTTTCAGAGCGTCTGGATATTTATCTAAAAGGTTATAATTAAGATCCAACGCATTGAGCTCCAAATTGATGGGTCCATCAAAAGCATCGGATGCCATGAATGATGATTTAATGCGATTGTTCGATAAAGATAAACGTTGAACGGAAATGTGTCTAAATATTCCACTTGGAAGTGATTGAATAAAATTGAAGTCTAAATGCAAATCCCTTATGCGAAAAAGGGAATACGAAATGTTTGCATTGTCGCCTCTATAAGCGCTATCACTAAGAGGATTATCTGGATTTGTGATATCGCTGGTAATAAATGCATTGCTCGATAATGAAGATATAAGATTGTGGCTTAGATCTAACATTTCCAAACTTTTAGACGCAAATTTCATTTGAGGCAAATGACGAATCAAATTGCCTCTTAACTGTAAAATCTGTAGTTTGTTCAGGTTAGTCAACGAATCAATAGGAATGTGTTGTAACAGACAATTCGCGAGCGATAGTGTGGTAAGACTGGATGGAAATGGTGTCGTTTCGATACTTGTGATCAAATTTCCATCTAAATCTAGGTATTCAAGGTTCCGAACGTCTCTGAACGTCTGATCGTCAACAACAGATAACGAATTGTCACTTAATAGTAAGCTTCTCAATGAAATCATATCCTTTAAATCTTTAGATTTAAGTTCTTCTATTTTGTTGGCTCTCATGTTAAGCCACTGGAGATGCGGTAACGTAGACAACGCTAGCGTTGGAAACTCTCTAATATTACTATGACTTAATTCAAGACTAGTCAATGTTTGACTGCTATGTTTGAAGGCAAGTGGCTCTATAATGGAAAGTTTACTTCCAGATAGTGTCAGACTCGACACTGTCATGTTTGCCAAATCGCTATTTGAAATTACGCTGATATCTCGCGAGCCACGAATACGAATGCGATAATAGTTTGTCGCTTTCATATTAGGTATCTTAGAAAGTGTTACACCAATGCATGTCACTTCAGATAATAGTTGTTGATTGTTATAGCAGTAGCAAAGTTTATTGAAATCGCAAGCAATTTGTTTTGCAGAGATAAATGTAATAAATGTGATCATTGCGATCAATAGTGTAATCGTATATAGCAATAACAGTTGTTGATTAAAACTGAACTGCATATTAGCTCATCTATACGTACGTTATATTATAGAAATATTATTAGTTTTGAAAGTATCAAGAATTTTATAGACTATATTGTTCTTTCTGTTCTTTATAAATGTAAAAAATAGTGGGCAATAACGCAATATCGTTCACAATAAATTTCGACACAATAAAGAGGAAAGTTATTAACCAATTGTAGCGAATGAAAGCGCATTTTCGTGAAGTGTTAGCTAACAGTTAGTTATTTGAAAATATGTGTTTGTTACAGATTTCGCAGAGAACGACAAAAAACTATTCCACGAAAGTGTACCATAGAAGAGTGTGAGTGTGAGTATGAGTGCGATTCAAGCGATTGATTTCTCTATAGCAAACGATTGGTCTTAACTTAAACTGTTTGAGTTTGAGGACCATCTGCTATCGTAGCATATTAAGTATTACTTCATAGCCAACTATTCAAAAAACGAGTTATTGATCGCATTTAAAATCGTTAAAGAATTTTACTTCTATAAAATCTAATAAACGAAAATTGTTGTTTACTTATTTCTACGGAATTCATTAACTATATTCCCAATGTCTCTCTAGGATTATTATGTTTGTGATTAACTCTATAGATTGTGAAACAAACTCAACTAACGTTAGTTAGAATACGGAATACTATTTTTTAAACATTTTAGCTAAAAATTTTATGCATATTTAAATCATTGATTATAACTTAAAAGAAACCATTTGTTTCTCGATAAAGAAAATTACTATAGAAATGTTTCACTATTGGTATGTCGGGATTATACAAAAAGAATTAATATTAAAATATTTTTGGCCAATATTTCACTGTTACAGTATAATAAATTTAGTGGTTTGGGATAGAAATAATTAAAAAACACATATTAACGGATGTTGAAGTGTAACGTAGAATCGATTCACACTGCGGATGAATTTTAATTCACAGACAAATAATTTTAATTTTTAGCTATCACTTGTTAAAATTTATCCCATTTTAATAAACTATGCTCACAATGTTTACAATATTAAATCGCCATAATTCTGTACAAAATTTAAATCTCTAATAATTTCAACCAAAATTTACAAATAAAAGAGTAATTAAATTACTCGACCCTTCGAATTGAATTGTAAATCTCTGTAGTTATCTAATGTAAAAAATTCTTTTTCTTACGCAGAAAAATAGTTGATCACTTGCGACTAACGAGAGGAGAGAGAGAGAGAGAGAGAGAGAGAGAGAGAGAGAGAG
>JAQGAW010000460.1:0-29285 GCA_034698025.1 Phthiracarus crinitus
TCTAAAATATTTATTTATATTGATTTATAATGTCTTCAAAACAGCTTATATTTAAAAGTATAACTTACAAAAAATTTTTCAGTTCGTTTGCACTAACCGCTAAAAAAATTATTTTATGTAAAATTCCGGGCTTTAGTTATCATTAGCAGAAATAAAACTAGAAAGAGTATGACATACATAATGAGCTTCTGTTATGTTTTAGCTTTCGTCGAGTCAACATCACATAAATTGTTGTTAAGCTAACACACAGAAGTATTATATAAGTGAATATAATTACGCATGTGATTGGTTTTAACTCGAAATAGTTTTACTGATTTTATTTTAAACAATATTTTATCCTATTTTTATCATTTATTTAATAGATTTTGAAGCCATTATTGATTATTATAACCAAATTTTAGTCTTTTTTTAGTTTATTATTTGTTATTTTTAGACAATTATAAGCTATTTTGTGACATATTTTTTACCATTTTTGGCTCTTTTTTATCACATTTTATGAAATTTATTACTTAAAAAAGACTCCTATCTTCAATAAAATAAACTCCTATCCCTAAATAAACAAAGAAAAAATCCCTTAATAAATATTAAGTCAGACAGATAGAAAGACATACGGACATCTCAAATCCAATAATAGCTCCTTTGGACAAAGTGAGCTAAAAAATTTAAACTTATTATAAAATAAAGCAAAAAACTACGCATTTTTTGAAAAGTAAAAAAAATTAAAAAATCCAACGTTAGAAACTATAAAACTATTTGATAACAAAGTTTTGTTTAAAAGATTTTATTTGAAATCACAAATCTTTTTCAGTTTAAAATACACAAAATGTTACAAATTAGGCGTTATTTAGTAGATTTACTGCAAAAATAGTTAGCAATTAAACAAATTACTTAATAGATTTAAACTATGTTACGATTAATTACTAATTTAATTTAAAATAATACATTTATATTTTCATACAATTGGTTAAAATACAGTTTTAATTATTATTATGAACATTTAACGAATTTGCCAGAAAGTTATCGGGATCTGGAATATCATTGAGGAGAGACATCACATCACAATATTCCGCAAACGATTGACACGGAACGATGTCGTCCTCATAGAAACGTAATAATTTGATGCCAACTTCGAGCAACGACTGATCACTATTGCGTATATACTCAGCCAAAGCCAAAGGCCACGACCATTCTTCATCACTGCTCACATTCTAATAATATATACGTTAAGCTTAGATTTCTATTATAGAACTAAATTTCTTGTTCAGTTTATAATACCTTAAACATTTTGTTATATAAGCCATCGATTAGTGCGAAGAAAATAAGTGATGTTCGATAAACATTGTAATCGAGAACATTTGTTTTTGCAACCGAAGAACAGCCTTGAGGTGATAAGTGTCGCACGTGAGCGGCCAATAATAATCTTTGAAAAAATATTAATCGATTTTTTTGCCAAACATTAGGAGCAAATATTACTAAAGACATGGTTGTCCAATAGAATGGGCTTTCAGCCTATAATAATATAATAATTACATATATGTTAATAAAAAATACATTTTAAATCAGAGTTACCACAAAAAAGTTATTTAACACAACATAAAAAAATCATTGTAACGTTAAATATTCATACTTTACTTCATTTTAATTTAAAATCATTTAATAAAATTTAAAAAATTTAATAATTTGTTGTTTATATTTGAATATAAAAATTAACCACAATACAAGAAAATTGTTTGAACAAGCAATTTAAAGCAAAAACTTTAAAATTAAAATTAATAATTTAAGCCAAATATTAGAATTACCTCATAACAGTTTTCAATCCATTTATTGTTTGCGAGTTCAAGAAAGTTATTAATTTTCTTGGCTTCTCTAACCGCAGATCTGGTTGTATTAATAACATAAAGCGCCATATGAACCATATATGCGATTAAGTGCATATTAGACTGCGGTCCACCGCCACCCGAATCTTCGTTAAATGTTTTTTCTGCGGCAAATTTCAATATAAGCAGTTTCAGATCGTGTATTGTTGATACGTATGAAACGTCTCGATGACCAGTACATTCTTGCAAATACGTGTTATGTCGAGCGAGACACGACGCAAACGCCGACTCAAGAACCTGTGGTCCCCATAATGGCAACAAACCGTTACATCGAGTGTTTGCATTTTGAAGCGCAGCTGATTCCCATTCATCCCTTCCACGCGCGTGTCTCACAGCTGCCATATGACAATCCACGTGAACGATATTGAAATGCGTGACTGTTGTATAACCTATTCAATCAATCATATAACGTTTATAACAATTATCAAATAATAATCAACACAAACCTAAAGTTTTTCTTTGTTTCACTTCAAAATCGTCGACATTACATCGTTTCGTAAACGTATAAATTCCAAGTACTTTTGTTGGTTGAAATTTATAGCCCTCTCTACATATAATACATATGAGACCACTTTCTTCGCCTAAATCTTCCACTTGTTTCAAAAGACAAGCCTTAGCAGTCACTTGTCCCTTATCATTGGTTCTCATGCCGAGAGCTCCCAATTGTTTTTCTCTGACAGCCATCGCTAACCTTTTCTTTTCATCGCGTGTCTTAAGCCTCACTTCTTCGATCTTTGCCTCAACAGATGGATGTCGTTTTATGGCTTCCATTAAGTTTTCGGCTAATGAGCCGACGTGTGCGTCCGAAGACACCTGTTCTAAACCATGTATTATAGGAATACAATCTTTTGATACTAACAATTGAGTATTTGCGTGTCCATGACTTAGACCTTTAAACAAAACAAAATTTTATAACTTAGATATTTAATGAATTTAGAATAAGTATATATAAAATACCAGTTAAAATCCTTAACACATATTTGAGAGCAGGTCTGGACGTGAACTCTTTCCACTCCTCAGATGTGGCCAAAAGTGAGCTCTTCATAGGTGGCGCGTGAAGCACTAAATATTCGAGAGCCGACGCGACAATCCCTTCTTGAATGATCACTTGTTTAAATCTGGCGCCATTATCGTTGCGCTCAATTCCCGAAGACATCATACAAAACAATTCTAACTGATGATCGGCGTCAGGTGTGTGATCGAAATCAAACTTTTCGAATATTAAATGCGGTTTAAAATGCGATAATAATGTGGACATTTTGTCCGCATTTCCCAGCGTTAAAAATGGTATGATTCGCATCAATTGAGACATCAGCGAAGTATTGCCTAAATAATTATTTCAAACCATTAGTCAAACCACTATTACAATCTTATTATATTGCTATAAAGTAGTTGTTTATCATCTCATTAAAGAATGAGAAATAAAAATACAGTATATCTAAAATTCAGGTCATATTTTAATTGATTACCCTTAATAATAGTAAGCGAAGCAGATTCGGCTAAAACTCGAATATCCTCACACGTTCCACATGTGGACGAACAAAATACATCAAATAACTGAGAATTCATTTGTGACGCTTCCGTTAAAATAGTTTCCATTATTTGCATTAACTGTTCCAAACATGATGGAACTCCAGGCGATGATGGCATTGTTATTAATTCTGCGGATTCAGAACTCAATATTAATTCTAATAACTTGAGCATAATTCCAATCGTATTGATTGCCGGTTCTATCAAAGCCTGCCGATTGCTCTTTACTCTAATACAATGACCAAATAATTTTAATAAAACTAGCATTAATAATCGGCTTCGAGGAGATAAGTCTTCGATAATTTTAAGCCTGAAATAGCAAATATTTATTTAGTTATTCAAAAATATGCAAAGTATACCCTTATTGTAAGATTACCTTTGAAGCATAACTTGTAAACCACCGCATTGTGACATGACATTAGCCATTTTATACACTTCTTCGTTATCAACTTCTTTATTATCCTTACTGTCGAGTGACTCAATAAACTCTTCAGTTGCGTCACCCATTAAGCCACGAATGCGGTAAATTATTTTCATGGCGTCTGAATCGGCATTATTATCGGTTTGCCATATTTTGCGATACACTTCTTTCACTGATAAATCGAGACTAATTATTTTATTATTGACTAATAATTCAAGACCGGAATCATCTTCGAGTAGCGCTACGAGTTCACAGTCTTGACAGATCTTATTCTTAATATCACGCATTAAAGGACCCATTCCTGGCTCATTAGAACTGTAAGGATTTCCTAACATTCTTCCCTAAAATATTAAATAAAAATATAATTATAGAAAGAGAAAAATAACAGCAAACTCTTAATAAAAAACCTGAAGGAAGTCGTCCTGTTGAGGATCTTTCTCTAAAGTAATAAAAAATTCACTCGTATCGTTCTCTTCGGGATAAATAATTGAGCACAATCTTTCAAAAATAAATACAGGAGTTCTCATGTCATGTAATTGGCATTTGTTGACCGCATCCACACAAACAGACATAAAAGCAGCGGTTTCGCTCTCAGTTCCGGTTGTCATCTCTTCTAACAGTTCTAAAAGAGCTTCTTGTGTCTCATCAATAATCTTCGTTCTCTGAACAACTAGTTTTCTAAGAGATAGATAACCGTTAAGAACGAACGCAACCATTCGTGATTTGTATTGTCTTCTAATAGTGGACACATCCATAAGTGATTGCAATAACTCAACCAACATCTTAAGCGCACATCCTTGCGATAAATCCGAGTTAAGCGTTGTTTCTTCTAAATGGTTGAGATGATCGATCTCTTTGGTTATCAATTGTCCCAAATGAGGTAATAAGCCGTGAAGCGCCAGAAAATATCTCCAATGTTCGTGTTGTATAATAGTGTGATATAAAGCGAAGAATTCGTTAGCAAACTCTCCCGCGTGACCCAAATCATCCAAATACGATGTCAACAATTCGATTATCTCTTTTTTACGAGATGGTATCTGAAACAATGCTTCAATGAGAGAACAAGCCATTAAACGTACAGAACGCGACGCCCCGTTAAATAGTATAGCTCTGAGCCAACTCGCACGCACTAAACTAACGCTCAATTTATCGGTTCTGTGAACCTTCTCTTTCCATCGATTACCATATTTTTCGATTAGATATAGTGTGCGTATTTCTGATTTACTCTTTGAATCACTCAACGAATCCTTTGTTGACTGCGGTGACGACGCTTTTTTTGCCGATCGTTGTTTCCAACTTTTAAATGAATGTCTAGCGTTACCAGACAACCATTTATTAAGATCCACACCAATTTGAAATCCGTTTGATTTAACTGTTGCTAACTGTTCAATCGTTTTATCTTTATTTTTCTTACTAATAGCAGGTTCAGGTTTAATCAAAGACTGCAATAAGCGAAGACACGGTAATGTTATAGATTCGAGAACAGCTGGTGAGTCCATTTGAAGACCCATTAAAAATAATTGCATCACACATCTAAGCCTTTGTTCCCAACACGAATCTTCTTTCTCCATCGAACAAGAAAGCAATGCAATCTCGTGTCGCACTGATGACGATAAATCAATACTAGCGCCTGAACGTGACTTTAATGCAACCGATATTTTGTCCATTAGAAGATTATTTAGTTCAGCGGTGGCGCGATAATTGTCTCTACTTAACGAGCATAATAACTGACGAACTTCTTGACGAACGCCTATCGCTCCTGACCTGAGATTATAATCAACCAGTTCTCTCAATAGTCCATAAGAGCAAAGAATAGTTCTATATTTTGGTGTCATTGCTAACGCCTAAAAAATATTAATTCGTAATTAAAGCATATCTTTAAATTATCTTAAATCATTAATTATAGCTTAAATTAGTAAAATATACCTTTAAAAGTGTAATACAATGATCAACTGTAGCGCTGGCACAACCATAACAACGTCCAGATGCGGCAGAAAGAGATGATAGAACTTTCGAATCACGTCTCGCAGTACTGCCCGTTTTTATGGCAGATCCTGATGGCGTTGTTATCTTATCTCTTTGTCTATTATCATAATCAACTAATTCTTTACGCGACGCCAATACTTTTTGAATGATTTTGCTCAACTCATCAAACGATGTCTTACAGTCTTGACAATACCGTTGTGCCACTTGTTGTATGGCTCGATTCACGTGAATAGCAGACGCAGTGCCAGCAGTATTGGCCTGATTTGGTGCCAACGCAAGCACACTGTCGTCATATTTATCCATCATTCCGTGTTCTTGAATTCGCAATAATAACAATTCTAAGGCTGGTTTATTCGCAATTAAGCTTTTATAGACTCGATCCGCTTTCTCCAGCAATGAATTAATACTTTGAACAGTTTTCTTACGATCGTCTTCATTCTCGATAGGATCGACAGCACACGTTGACTTAGCGATTAGAGTATAATCAAATTTAGCGTATTTGCAAAAACCACAAGAATTACAAAGGAAAGGATCCTTTTCGTCATAATTAATTGCTCGGCATTTATGACATTGAAAAA
The DNA here is from genome assembly GCA_034698025.1 of Phthiracarus crinitus. NCBI lineage: Eukaryota > Metazoa > Arthropoda > Arachnida > Sarcoptiformes > Phthiracaridae > Phthiracarus > Phthiracarus crinitus. The sequence goes on from JAQGAW010000460.1 coordinate 6,393, forward strand.
CGTTTTCCCCGCAATTGGAACAAACACCCGGATTTGCTGCAACGGTAGCAGAACATCGTGGACACTGTAAAGACTCTGTAGACGCCTGAATATTTTCGTAGAATTCGGTGTATTCAATCATTATATTACACGCCACTATAGGCAGAGGAAATTCAATTTTCAATTCTGATTGACCGGCAGATAATTGGCAGCGACGCGCTCTGTGCCAAACCGCTGACTTATTTTTTAGTTCAACCACTGAATGCACCGCACGATTATTGTAAAATATATTCAATGTTTTTACCTTAATTCCAGAAAAATAATATTATTTAAAGTAATAAAATACCTTAAATAAACTTAAACTCAAACATACCATTTTTGATCGTTTTATATCAGATATTCTTAAAGTTATTTTTGAAATCGTATGCGAACCAATAAGCTTAACGATTTGAGTTGTTGTGGTAAATCTTGAATCAACTTTAATTGACGATAATTTCATATTTAAATAACTAACTTCTGGATTATTGCATACAAGACACGGTTCACTCTCGAGATAATATCCATCAAATTCAACTAATGATTGTAACGAATTATATAGATTACTGTTTGGATGATGAAATAAGTGTTGATTCTGTTGTCTTAACACAGTTAAAGCTTTTTCCGCAAATTCGCGTTCTTTTTCTTCGTTACAATTGATTTTCAATGTAAAGTAACCCAATAGATCAACAAATTGCGTGCCTTTTCGGCCAAATGATGGCAATTTTGGCCACAATGCCCACAATATATCGAGAAGAGTTTCTTGTTGATGAGGCATAAAGCTTTTATATAAGTTGTATATCAGTGAATGGGCGGCCCATCGATGCGAACTTGAGTTTGATTCTAACAAAAAGGACTGAATAAACTGCGATAACAATTTATTGTCTACATATTTGAGCAACTGTTGAGACAAATGATTATAAAGTGATTCTTCTTGGTCATCATCTTGAGTGGCTGACGCTCTCTGCGATGAACCTGTTTCAACACAGCAATTATATATTAGTAAATACCGTATTGCCGAACATACAGTTCCAAATGGGAATCATCTAAGTCGAGGCGTGGAGTATAAACTAAATTAATCCCCCCTTAGTAACCAACAATTACGAAAATCGAATTTAAACATAGGATAAAATCTAAGTTAAGGTAAATTCATAAATTTTCACCTAAATTTCTTGTATTATGTAAACTTATTTTATCCCAACTGGAATAATAATGTACGGTTTGATACAATACCTGACGAATTAGAACCCTTTGCGCATAACGCGCACTGAAGTAACTGTAAAACCAATGTCGACACTCCTTCATCGAGAAGAAAACTAACTTGTATTAAAAACGGTAATATTGTTGAGTCTTTGCTGCACAATTTTTGCCAATTTGTGGTACGATTTGTTGCAATTTCTGTGCACGCCTTAAAATGTTCGATTAATGAGATAAGAGAGTCATACGATAAGTTTATTAAATTATTTTGAAAATAGTGTTCAACGAAACCTCCGTTTCGACAGATTTTTTTAATCTCTTTAATGTGAGATTCAAGTGCGTGAAAGTCCCTAATTTGGCGATAGAGCTCTTTAGAACCGCAAATATAAGACAATAATTTGCGGACTTGTTTTCGAATATATGGCGTTAAATTAATCATCATATACTGGCAGAGGTAATCACTCCAACACGGAGCGAATGTCACGTGAGCTAAACTGGATGGAAGTGCGTTCGATATCTTTTTGATTTGATACGGCATTCGAAGTATCATTTCTGTCAAAAGTTGCGGATATGACTCGAAAACGTCGTCTGCGTGTCCGCGAACGTATTGTCTCAAGAAAAATGGAGACATTTCTGGTGGTGGTGTCAATTGGTGTGATTTCAATGGCAAAGAATTAGTAGTTCCAGCAGAAGATGTGGCCGAAGGTATTTCTTCAATCGTGTAATTTTTCCAATATGGCAATAAGTGAATAAGAATTTGAAGACAAAATTCAAGTATAGTGCTTTGCATTAAAGTGGTTGCGGTAATCGTCGAGCAAAAAGCTGATGACGATTCCATCAAATCAGAAGCCGATGACGCGATTTTTGAAGAGCTGCTGCGCACGCGTGACATCAAAATGCTAAGTAAACGCATTATAATAAGTTTCACTTCATTTGTAGCACTTCTTTGAGTCAACAGAGATATATCTTCAGAATTGTGGTAAAGTTGAGACAATAGCATATTCAATAACGACATGAGCACAGTCTTATCTGCATCTCCTTCACCGTCGAGATCAGACGTTAACATAAGGATAACCTGAGAATCAAATGTATTAATAAACTGAACGTTTTATTAAATGAAAGCGATTCAAACCTGCATGAATGGAATCGAACGAAGGCCTCCGACATCACTGATCTGCGACAGAGAACCGATCATTTTCTCGAGCAAAGCAATTCGTAAATTATGTAACTTTTGGTTAGAACTGGCGTCGTGTTCTACATTTGATTCAAAACTAATCATTGGCTGCACTCTAACAGGCGGTGGAACCAAATCTTCGCCATAAGCAGAACTCCTTCCGCTAACATTGTGTTCTCCTATTATTGATTCGACAACACTTCCGCCAGATTCAGAACCGGCATCATTACCGTGAAGTATTTCATTGGCCGGCGATGTTCTTAGAGTGGAACCATCAGTAGCAGCTGTAGAGCCTTCATCATCGCTCGCTGCGGCAGAAGCTGTTGTATCAGAATAATGTCCGCGATCTTCTAAACTGCCAGATCTTCGCGGAACGTGTCGTTGACTCGAAGCTATCGAAACAGATGGAGGTATAGCTTCCTGGTGTTGATCTTGTAGACTAAGCGCAATCGCGAGTTCAACCATAGCTTCATCATCGGCGTCAACATCTGCTTGATATAGCGGAGCAAATCCAGAAGCAGGTCCGCCAATCAACGCCTCAACACCACTCGCAACTGAATTATCATTATCGTTATGAACTTGATCTAAACTCTCTATTTCTTGGAAATGCTGATCATTTTCATTGTTTTCCATGTTTTCATGAACAAACACTTCAAGACTTTCCTGCGCTGAAACCGAACTGATTTGTCGATCTGATTGAGATGAAACCGATCCTTTCGTGTGATCTCTGGGTGTTTCGCAGTGCGGCGGCGAAGGAATATAAACGCGGCGTTTTCGAGTACGTGGTCTCAGAACTCGTATTAACGACTGTTTCACTCCAAAACTTATTGTTGTGTCTTCGCTAAGAAGTAATTTGAGGTATAATTGACACGCTGTTTCGATATTGTTTTCTGCGTCTGCCAAAGCAAATGAATGTATTATTTCGACCAAAGCTTGTACTGTTTCTTCGACATGAATAAGACCACCTATAATATACATTTATAAATATAAACAATTATCAGCAAATTCATCTTTGGGTTAATTACACAAACCCATAGCTATTGTAGAAATCAAAGGATTTGGTGGACTCATTGCGTATAATTTCCAAAAAATGTCACTTAAATATTGACAAAAAGGCATTTTTTCAGTCAATGTTTCGCATCTATTAATACTGTAATCACTTTCTTCATTCTCACTGCCAGATACTTCCATAGTCGGAGAAGAATCAAACTTCTCGTCGTGACTGAAAATAGTCATTTCGATACTCTTAGCGCCACAATCAGGGATGTCATTCGACGCTAAACTTTGGCTAAATTTGATTAAATTGTGTGGCCTTTCATTAGCTATTTGTTTGATCATTGTTATCAATCTATAAAATGCTTCGCCTAAAAATAAAACACAAACAAATAACAAAATAATTAACATTACTGTATCAAAACAATTATCAATGATTACCATCCAAAAGATTACTCTTTGACGATTCGCTAAGACTTCTAATAACATATTCAACGATTGCTGCGTCGCGATGGTTGTTGTAAACATTACGGTTAGAATGCAATGTCGACAAAAGAGATTTTACGTTATTCTCCACGCATTCGTTATACGGAAGCGTCAAAAATTGAGTTGTTATGTCTAATGCCAATTGACGTTGCGATTGCCTATCGTTTTGATTTAATGGTAAAGTGTTTAAGTGAAAGCATCCGTCGAGAACATCGAGAGACCACGTTAACAGTCGATCCAATGATGACATATAGTGAGCTGATTGCTGCGAATCAAATTCAACCAAAGACATGGCAGATGCAGACGACGGCACAACTGCAGCAGTGGTCACAGCAGTTGTTTGCTGATACTCTTCATTGTCATCTGGAAATCCAAACGTCTCTTTAGTTTTTCCATACACTTTAATTGAATCAACCATTGTTACACCGTTTGGATCACCGCTCGCAGCAAAAAATATTGTCATCTGATAAACATTTACAAGATTTTCATCAGTGAAAGCAAATTTAATATTGCTTTGCTTACCTTTTTATCCGCTGATAATGACTCTTCTCGAGTAAATGGGATGTCATACCACCTATTTCTTGTTAAACACACGGGAATAGTTCGTCCAAATATTTCAATAGCAGTGGGAGCGCGAGCAACATCTTGTGTGGCTAACATTACTCTTACTCCAACCATAACCATTGTCGCGTCATTATTAATAATGTCAATCGAAAATCCGATCGGTTTTGTAGATGCGATGTACATTCCAGTACTATTTAAACGATTTTTGACTTGTTGAGTGTTATAAATTTGCAGAACGTCTGAACCACCAAATTCAATGTCACTAATTTGACTGCAATGTTCGAAAAAATCAACGGGAAATGATGGCGCACCGCTTGACGTCGTTCGCGTTACTTTATTCGATTTCTTTGAGCGCTTGGACTTTGTTGTTGGCGAGTGTGAAGGTTTTAAACTTGTATGAAGTGCTGGACGTAACCAATAATTTGTGGTTTCTTGACTGGCCATATATATTCGTAGCGAACCTTAAAAATTATGATGCAATAAAAAAATGAAATAAAAAACTTTAAATAAATGTATAAATGTATACCATCTTCGCATAGTAGTATTAACGTTGTCCTCATATCCCCATTTTGCGTCGAATGTCTCATCGCTACCATATCAGTTATCTTTGATTTGCTGTTCAATTTAATTTCTTGGACAATAATACTGTCGGGTTTTATCATCAAAACTATTGGGTTATTTGACGTTAAAGACATTGCAAGAATAAGTCCCGGATGTCCACTAACTTCAGTCCACTGACATAATGATTGCATGGAAGATGCAGTCGGAGGTGTTTTACTTGACGAACCATTAGAAGAAGCGCTACCATTAGATGACACGATTATTTCAATTGGAAACAAATAAGTTATTTCGGGTACAATTTGCGGCAATGGAGCGCAATAATTCTTTCCATGAACATAACTAATAAATAGTAATTGAAATCCATGCGAATAATAGATAGAAACTCCGCCTCCATTTATGTTTCCGTTTGAATCAATTACTTCGTCATGTTTTATGTCAAGAATAGTTGTTACATAAAAAGGTCCATTATTGGCACCGCTCTCGTCACTCATTACTTGGCAATAGATATGACCGGCGGATGAAATGATTAACACGTATCGCTGACCGTCTTCGGTGAAAACAAAAGTAATGTCCCGTATTTTACCGGATGGTAATAAAAAAAAGTATTGTGGCGATAGAATGTCTTGCCCTAAATTGTAAATTTTGACAAAATCAGCGGTAACTAAAGCTAACTCTGTTTGACTTCCGGGCAACCAAACCGCTTTTATTATATAATTTCCAGTTTCTAATTGTGGATGAAGAACGAGATGACCGCTAACGAGTCCGCTTTGAGAGAATGTTAACACATGACAATCTTTTAGGCCACAAACAGCCAGAAAGTCTTCGTTGCAAGGATTTCCTGTTATTGATATTGCGGTGAAAGGAAGCGGTGCCGACGCTAATCGGGTGAGCGTTAATTTCTTTTTCGATGAATCTGCTTGTTTTAAAAGAGTAGCCAATTGTAATAAAGTGATTTTTCCTTTTTCGTGGCTGACAGCTAAATGTTGTCGCTTTCCTTGAGGCGCCGCGAGTGCGCACATCGCTACGCGTCGCAGCACTTGTTGCGACATTAATTGCCTGATTTGTTGTCCCTGTTCGCCGGTGTAAGCCATTCGAACGTTTTCAAACGCTCCCTCTTGTGAACCTAATGTCGGTACCATCAACTGATCGCTCGTATCTATTGATTTGTCGCAACTGTGCAAGTCTTTCAAAGCAGTTTTTGCTCTAATAGAGCAACCAATCGAAGAATTTTTCAAACATGAGCTTATCAGTGCAGGAGATAAATATTTTAATAGATTTAATACGATTCCGGAAACATTCATATTAGTAAGTATTGATATGATTTCAGTTTTACTCGACTCGAGCTGTTTTATTAATGTTTCGTGACGCGATTGAGTGGACATTTCTTTCTTTTCTTGAGATAAAATCGATCCTTTTTCCATCGACGGCGACGATGGTCGTCGTCTTAATAATGATGGCAAAGCATCCGATGCGTAATTATCTCTTGACGAGTAAGCGTTATTTTCGATATTAGTTCTTCGCGTTAATGCAAGACAAGAACCATCCTCTTTAGCGCCACAGTCGCAAAAGAACGAACCATATTTGGCATAAGTCACGTCATGGTCTTTATGACATACTTTGGCGCATATCGTGCACACACCGACTCCATCGATCATTTTGCAAGTGTGGCAGTGATACCAGTGCTGATTCATAAATTCTTTTTGAGTTGTTGTAAATGTACATAATTTATTGCATAAAGACTCTTCGTCTGAATCTTCGCCCAAAGATTCGTCGTCATCTGCGCAACCAATTTCATCGATCCAGTCGTCATCAATTTGGGTGATTGCTTCGCCATCAGGTGTTGTTGGCCGGTATGTCGAAGAATCAGACAGTAATTCCAAAGTGTCGTATATGTCTGCCAAATAAGTCAACATATGACATGTTGATTCCATAATTACTTGATGTCGTCCACTATTGATATTTTCTTGCAACTTTTCGATCACATCTTTTTGAGCCAAATATTTTTTGCACGTATCCAACCAACCAATCACAGCTTTTATAAGATCCAAGTGACCGCTACCAGTACCTGCACCGGCAAGTGTTGTCATTATTTGCATTAACTCTGAAAAGCCGAGCACTTCAGGCGTTGATGATAATATTTGAGTTCCCATAGGGATTAAAGCCGATAGAAAAGCACTCGCAACTTCTTCGTCGACAGCACTCGTTTCTTTCACTATATATGACGTTAAACTTTGCAAAAGTGATCGATTTTCTTGATTCGCCACAACTGTGTTTGGATAGCCTTCACAGAGAACTTTTGTGAGCCATGTTTGCAATACAGAGTTATCTGGTTTACTCAAACACGACAACTTTGACAATGAGGTGCACAACCGAACTAAACTGATCGTATCTGGATTTTTCTCTGTCTGTTGAAATAGTTTACTAAAAAATTTGAGGACACGAGTAGAATATGCGGCACTTAAACTGTCATTTGATGCCGACATTAAAAGTTGCACAATATCTTTATTATCGTCTTCGCAAAAGAATCTTTCGAGCGCTGACTGTCCAGCGGACGAATCGAGCAATGATTCCATAAATTTCATACATTCTAAAAGTATTTTCTCTTCGACACAACACTCTTTATTCGAATAATTAATGAGCAGATCGTAAGAATGCATTAAAGCTTCAGTAAACAGAGCGGATATAAAGTTATCGCTTTCCTTCGATCCAAAAGCAGAATCGAGTTGAGACAAACCATACGTAGCGAATGATTCGCACGTACTGTCCAACTGTAATGGAAGCATAACTCGAATGAAATCTTCCGCATATTTATTTTCGCTCCATTGAAATAACTCTTCAGCGAATTTTAATAAAGTGTTGATGAAATGCTTCAAATTTACATTCGAGTTAAAAGAATCCGCATTTGCCGCAGATATTGAGCTAAAGTGATGCGATTGAATGCTCATTATATATGACTCGGAAGGAATAACCGCTGATCCGTGTTCATTACGCCAATGAGAGATATCAACTGGAATCATATTCCATTTATCTAAAATTTTCACTAAATTTCGTGGCAAATGTGACGCCAATGCGAGCGTTAAATTGGAAATTTTGCCAAAACATTTGCTTGAAGTCATTTTAATAATAGAATTATAAGCATTGAGTAGTTTAGGCACAGTTATAATGCCTTGAAGTGCGTCATCGTTAGTCATTTGTTGTATTAGTGACCATCGAGCGCACGAAAGATTGCACGAAATCATGTTCAATATGGTTGGAAGTATTTCCATTGATGCCTGCTTTGCCTCCGCATTGGATCCACTGCCAGATGTGGTGCCAGTTGGCGGCGGCGATGATTCGTTTAAATTATAACACGAATCGAGTGCAAACAGTGTTTTAGCGCAAACAACCTCTAAAGCAAATAAATCGAACATAAGTGGCATCGAGTCGAGCGGAACCATTTCGTTATAATTAGCGCCACATTTTATTAACGGTAATTGACGTATCATCATATGCTTTAATAATTGAACGTTAAATGTGACAGAATTTGACGTTTTAACCACATTTTTAAGCAGATAATCTGGTTTCATATTTGGGTCATTTTGAAGCAATTTGGTTAACGCATCCTTAAGCCATATATAAAACCACTTATTACTGGCAATACGCGAACTCCACAAACACGAATGCAAAACTTTGCAATTATCGAATTGGCGAACGTCTCCGTTCGATAATTCCAGTAAACTCTGGACCGATGGCGGCAATTGTAAAATAATTCTCCAAACTATGTTAAAAGTAAACTGTGTCGCACATAACCCAAAATGGCTGAGACTTTCCGATTGATTAATGTTGCGATGATTAAAGTCACATTGAGCTCCAATTTTAAGCAAATTTATTATTGAATCGTAAAGTGTATTATATGGCAGAACCTCTTGTAAACCAACTAAAATAAAATTCAATGCCATTCCTAAAATATAAAGAAAATATTACTTCAAATAATATTTAATAAATATAATATTAAGTTAAGCATACCGTCAAGCTTTGGTACATCTTTAGTATTATAAGCCTCAACATTTAGCAAATGATAAAACCGCGGACGCATCGAAGTCGCAAAAATTTTATTCTCAGTGTGCTTATGGTAATTATCATCGATATCTCGGCAATGAAAATATAATTTACTACTGCTTCCTTCAATATTATTATCTTTATCTCTTTTGGGACTTAAAGCGATGGAAGATTTAAATATATTGGAATCAATCTGTTCGACCAAAAAAGCTGGCGCATCGTATAAGCTCTTAATCATATACTCAAAAAAGTGTAATAAACGCCCCAAATAGTGAATCTGGTAATCTTTCATTAGATTATTAACGCAATTCGAGACATCAACAATTGTTTGAGAAACTAATAACAAAACATGTTTTCTTTGCAGAAGTTTTAAATTATGAAATAGAAACAGCAAAAGTTGCGCGTGTTCTACGTTTATGTCGTCCAACTCATAATCTTTAATATCGTCACTATTAATTAATTTTTTCAAGTGATTTAATAATCCATTCCATATTAGAATTGATGGCGAATTGCTATCACTTCTCAAATCATCTTTTTCTTTCTGTTGTTTTAGTAAAATCAATTGAGATAACACCGAAAGACTTCTGGAAGCGACATAAAGCGGCCATATAGCGTCACTTGAAGCGTCTGGCAGAACACCCAACGAAGTCATCAGTGAACTTTGAAGACTTTCGGAAAGCACTTCAGTTGCAATTAAATTATGCATAAAAGATGTCAATGCTGGGGAAAACTCGGCGAAAAACGAATGATTATGAATAGATTCTCTGTCCAAATCTTTGATAATATGACCCAAAATGCATATCTGAGCATCAGTTATTGTTTGCTTAAAATAATGCCTCAATGAATCGATTTCTGAGCAAATAAAGTACGTGTTCAGTAATTCAAATATGGAAGTTGCGAGTGTTAAGTGTCGATGTGGTTCTCGCTTATCACTACAATAGTTAACTTCTAATATTTGACGAGATTTCGACACTTTTTCGCCGCTTTGATTATCATCTTGTTCTCGAAATAAATGACCTAAAATTGGTTCTGAATCGTCATCACGACTAGAATCGTCTGAACTGAAATCATCGTCCAATTCATGAGATGTTCCACAAGTGGCGCCACTATTTCTATCTTCTTGATCAGAGCTCACAGCTCTAGTGACGAGTTTCAAAAGACCAGCCTTTCGATAGCTGGCTGACGCTAAACTAAATAATAAATTTGTAATATTTATATTCGACATAAGCATTTCTATTCGTTGAAATGCAGAATAGTATCCAAATTTGTTATATTTAAATGAAGACGAAGATGAATGATGACTCGTCATTTTTTCGGCATTAGCTAATCGGTGATAAGAACCAAGACTTATCTCAGATTTTAGGTCATCAAACAACGAGCCGAGCAATTGTACGGCATGTGAAGCAAGCGAAATACATAATGTGTTATAACCTTTATGTAAATAATAATTTTAGTTGTAAAATATTACCGTAATCTATAAAATATATCATTTATACCCTGCTTTTTAAATCCATGTTCTTTAACTAATGGTATATTCAGTGAACTTCCATTTGTTTTCATAATATATTTAAGGCCTGATAATAAAAGCCAAGACGCAAACATATGGACATTTTGGCATATCTGTCCGCCAACACGAATCGAACTCTTCATAACTAACATAATTCGTTTATAAATTTCTAAACTGGTGTCCACTATTTCACTGATAACATTGTCATTGTCGTCATCCTTAATCGGTGGCGCAGCCGCTCCTTTAAGTGATGGCGATGTGCCGCCAGAAGTTAAGATATTAGAACATGTAAGGGTAAGCGACACATAAAGACACGCATGTATTATAGTAATCACTTTTGAAAGTCTCTCTTCTGTTAATGGTTCTAATATTGGCAACGAAAGAATGCGCCAAATAATATCATAATCTTTAATTAGCAGTTTACATGTGCGTAATATACTGGACGCATCAGTTCCAGCATTTGGAAGCTTAAGGGGCGCTCCTTCTTCAGTGGCGTGAACTAAATGTATGTATGGTTCGATTGACGACAAAGATATGATAAAATCTAAGAGTACGTTAGCGCCACCGAGTTGTTGCAGATTAAACAGATTCTTACCAATAAGAAGACCCTGACATTAATGTACATTACGTTAGTTATTGATAACAAATATGGTACTGAGTGTCAAAATAAAACCTTAGTGTCTTGAGATAACGATGTAAAACCGATCGGAGATATAATATTTTTATCGTGATCGAGATTTAACTCTCTTTTGCTCGAATGCTCCATAATAGGAGTCATTAATTGCTCGATAATGGCTTCGCAAGAATGATCGAGTCGTAAACGTTTAGGTTCTTTTGGAGTGCTATCGTCGCGCGAAGAGATGGCGTTTGGAGCTGGCATTCCTTGTTCTGCTGACGCAATATCCAGTGTCTGTCGCGGACGAAGAGTGTCTGGAAGTGGAGTAGACTTCAGTATACCACTCAGCGTAACGATGTCTGACTTTAGAAGAGGTGGCACGTCATCACACAATCCTTGGATTAATCCAATCAATTGATGCTAAATAAACAGATTTAGTTAAACTAAATATATTAATCAAACTTAAAATAAACATTACTTTCGAAAGTATTGATTGTTCCTCGTAAACAGATATGTCGTGAAGAATATACTGTAAGATCACATTACACGCCGAAGAAACGGATGACAATAAACTTTTAGGAACTAGTAATAATAAAAAAATGATGTAATGTTAATGTTAACTGATTGTAAATTTTTTAAAATAAATTTATTTTGTATAAAATATAAAATATATTGTATTCATTTCAATTGTTAGGACTTAAATATATAGTATTTTTATAACAATATTGCTTAAACTTAGTAGTATTAACAATAAAATTAATTTCGATAAAATTAATCGGTTATTTGTTTTCCTCTGAAATTTATTTCGAAAAATAGAAAAAAATTTGCTGGGATTATAAATATGATAAAATAATAAAACATATGAATTATTGCATACTTTGTTGCGCATTAGAGATAATGCAGTGACCACTGAGTGCCACAAATGGTGCGAAGAATACTTTCTCATTGTCGGCGAATTGAAGTATTATTTTATCGCTGAAACAAATCAGTAAAATATTATGATAAACAACATATTTAATACATTTTCAATTTAATTACTATCATCAATGAATCAATTAGAGAATAACAGTGATTTGAATTATAATATGATATATATTTACCATTTATTGATTAATTTAATAATAGATATGACTTCATGTTTAGTCAAGTTATTTGGTTGCGATACCAGTAATGGCAATATTTGTTGTATGAGTTCGTAATCGTCTTTAGACGTCATCATACAATTACAATTATGTTATAGTTTAATTTGATTGTTTATGGTTAACATTACTAATCATAAATTTCTATGATATGCAACATATGAACAGTGATACGCAAACTAAACGCATACAAACGCATACTAAACGCACTGCCATTTGTGTTCTGTTATGTTCTGTTCTGTTGATACATACGTACGCATTACTCGTTAGTACTATAACACTATAACGCCGGTCACTCAAACTATATTTATATGCTGTAATATATTGGTTTGTTTAGTAAGCGTTATATGGCACTATGTATGCTATTACTATTTTTTAAGTTTTATTTTAGAATATAAATAGAGATGTACTTTGTTGGTCACACACACAATTTGACCGAATTTAAAGGCCGACAATAGAAAATTTGTTTATAAAATATATATGTAAAAATTAACCGAATATGACCGAAAAACCTCTACATCTTAATAAATGTTTAAGCGAACGGATAGTTTTTTGTTTAAACATGTGATTTATGATAGTTTTTTTATATCTCAAATGCCTATAGATTTTGAAGTGTATTCGAATATATTTTGTAATTCAATTCCAACGAATACCTTATTAATGATTTGAACTCTGAAATCGATTTCCTGACCGAATTTAAACGAATATGACAGCCAAAATTAAAAAATTATTTTCGTTCACATGTAATAAATAACTAAATTTGATCGAATTTTACATTATGACCGAATATGATCGCCGACTTAAATTTCCACGACAACGTAAATCACAGTGAATAAGTGTTGGACTCCCAGGTTGGGATTCCCAGCTATATTTTAAGTTTTATTTTATAATTTTTCTTACTGTATAACCATAGTTAACTCGTCGGAAGATCTAGGGGGTGTCAGATTCTGGAAATCTCAATTTTTAGAATAAGGTTGAAAACTCATCGGATTTAAACGACAATTTTTTTTGGCCTTCGGACCAAAATATTTTTCAAAAATTTTTTTTCCAAATTTTTTTCTAGACCACGCCCCCTTCGAAAAACTCGATGAATTTTAACGATAATTTTTAAAAAATTTTAACAAAAAATTAAAGGGGGCACAAAAACTCATCTGTTTTGATGCACAATTTTTTAACATTTGACCAAAAATTTTTCAAAATTTTCAATTTTTTTCGTCTGAATTTTTCAAATTTTGTGTGGTTGGGTGGGCGGTCGAATTTTCCAAATTTCTAGGAGGGGGTCACCCCTGGGCTAGCACTCCCTTGTGTAACTATGTGTATAACTTATGTAAATTTAAACCTTATGTCAACTAACATTCAAATAACACGATTAAACAGATTTTTAATATTTCTTATTAAACAAAGAATAATGCACTTAATTTTTTACCTTAATTTACAATTTATGTAAAAGTTAATGGAATTACATTAAATTTCAACGAACAATTGGTAAAACTCATTTAAATCAATGCAGATATAGATTGATATTGAAACAGATAATTATTTTAATACAGATAAAAAATTAAACTAATTTCACTTTAAATTTTATCGTAAGCAAACTTAAATAGCATGACGTATAGTAAAACAGTAGTTTCGAACGAATAACGTTTAGAGTAATCATTACAACACATGAAACGTCGTTTTAAACTCGGAAATAAATGGAGATATTATACAATTGAGTGGCAAAGTTATTTAAATTTGATTTGAAGCGCGAACACGTCGTAATGTTTCAATTATTGCGATGAACGCACGCATTTCAAAATCAATAGCTCTCCGGATATAGTTGTTGCATATATGAGCTCAAAACTTCATTGTGGTTTTTATTTAGTTTTATTCGTAAAAATTTATTTATTTTTCTTTCAAAATTTGATTGATTATACATTAGAACGGATGATGAAACGGAAGAATAGAATACGCTTTTGATTGAGAGCTTGAGATAGGGATGAGATATAGCTGTGAGTGATGTGATGAGGGATTCAATGCGTGGCATTGCTCTCGAGTGCGCAAAGAGGTCCGACCCAAACACCATTTATGCATTTAAATTTGCAGACACGCTTCTGGCCCATAGTGTCAATCACTCCAACAAATTGGATTTCTTCGATTGTGGCAAAATTACCGCCACTCACTGTATTCACAATATCGGGCGATGGCGCGCCGTTTACCAGTATTTCCGGAGATGAACATCCAATTTGATGCGGTATATGGTCTGTTGCTGAAGCTTTAGATCCCATATCCTCGTTATTAATCGATTGTGATTGCGATTGCGATGACTTTCTTCGTTCTATTACCAAATCAAATATAAAAAACAAGAGTAAATATTTGTTAAATCAACTCATTTTTAATATCGAACAAATGTTACTCATTGCTAAATATCACATCTTTTTCTCCATTAACTTATAAATGGATTGATTGTATCACTTGTTTGGTAACGTAAGCAAAAATATAGATTACATATAAATTAGTTTTTTTAATAAATAGCAGCGAATTTTATGTCACAACCCAATAATAATGTTAACTTTAAAAAGTTTGAGATCCAATTTACTGTTTTGTTGAGCTTATTTTGACTCACGAGTCGCGACCCCAAGTTTGGGAAGCTCTGCATACATCAAATTTAATATAAATTTTAAAATATTGACTAAAATTCACAAGAGTCACAAAAACATATTCTGCTTTGATTGGCTAATTTTTCAATTTTGGCATTTTTTTCTCAAACTTTTAAAAAAATATTTTTATTTTAAGGAAAATTTATTTATTCGGTGTAAATATTTGATTTTCGAGGATACGAGCAATGATTATGTTATTTTGATCACTTAGTTTTGCATGTACGGTAAACGATTTATTATAGTGTCATTGGAAGAAAATATATACTTTCACGATATGAATCCGAATTCTGTTGTTTTTAACAATAACAGCATTGAAAACACTGTAATGTTAAATATTGTGCAAAAACTCTTATTAATAATCCAAACATGAAGGCGTAATGAGTTTGTTTTTCCTGATACAAGCATTTCGTTACTAAATTATAATTTTCGGCACAAATAAGAGTTAATACCTGACACTAATCATTTGATCAATAAAATTTGCATAATTGTTGTACATTTAAATCGAAATTATTTTAAAGCTTTTCAAAGTAATTTTCAAAAAATAATAAAATTCTTATTAAAAAAACATCTAAATAAATGTAATTTATC
This sequence comes from Phthiracarus crinitus, assembly GCA_034698025.1. Classification (NCBI taxonomy): domain Eukaryota; kingdom Metazoa; phylum Arthropoda; class Arachnida; order Sarcoptiformes; family Phthiracaridae; genus Phthiracarus; species Phthiracarus crinitus. Next base: position 21,910 of record JAQGAW010000460.1, read on the forward strand.
ATTCTTTTTAAAATGAAATCGAAATATTAAAAAATGAAATGAATAAAAAATAATAAAAACCACGTTTAAAGAGTTAATAATTTCAACATCATATTTAAAAATGAAAGGTAAGCAAAAGTTCTAACTAACGTAAGATCGATATTTTTATATATATTTTTAAGGTTAAATAGGATAAAAATGTTGAACCAATGGTTTTACGTCTCAAGTGCGCTATCAAATTGACATTTACATATTATACGCTATTATTTCTCTCGCAGCACACTTACAGTTGATTTATAAGTGTAAAACTTTCCGAAACATTGATTTGTTCTTTATGTTAAGCTTTGGATTTTTAAAAAAGTAAAACACAGAGCAAAAATAAATAATATTTGATAAAAAAATTCTAAAAAAATAAATAAGTAATTACCTTATTTAATCAAATACCCTTTTTTAAAATAGACTCAAACAGAATTCATTTTTTAAATAAGTCTAAAAAGCAATCAAATATATTCAATTAATTATTTTTCAATGTAAAATAATTTTCAAGTTTTTTACATATACAATAAATTGGTAAATTTAAATTTCTGTTACATTTGAAATAAGATATTCGCTAACACTTATTATTCGGTACATCTTTTCTTGACATATATTCGATAGTATTTCCCGAAATAAGCCAAACATTTCTAAACTCCTGAATAATTCAATTATTGCGAGGCGTAACACATCAATACGTTTTAGGAATACTGCGCTATATTATTATAACTTTATACAAGAATTGAATCTAACAGAAACAACTATAATGAGCTTATATCGATTTGGTAAATCTGATAAAAACTTAATCCGTTCAGATCGTTCCTTCTGATTGTTATATTTTCTATCAATCAAATTAATTTATCTCTGAACGTAAATAAAATGAGGAAAATTATTTCAAAGTTATAAAATAATCGCAGTTATTATCATAATTTAATTCAATTTTTTTGTTCGTTAGTTTTTTGCATTCAGTTTAAAAAAAACTTTTTTCACAAAAATAAATAAACATTTTTCTTTTTAAAAATAGATGTTTTTTAAGAATAAATGTTTTAATTTGCATTATGATAATATAATTGTGATTTATTAAATTCATAAAAAATGTAACAAATTTGAAATTTTAATGCGTTTGATCATCAAAGTATTTGCAGCTGAATTGTCCAATGAGTACACAATCTTAACTTTTTCAACAACTCTACTCCAGTATTGATCGATAGTGGGTATTGTGGAGAGTCTCAACTTTCAAATTATTAACAAATGTAGAAATAAATCAATATATCATTTTGTCGTTATAAATCTTAACATCAAATAAAAAAACTGTAATAAATTGAGACAATCGATATTCTTTACAAATACGTTTTATAACATAGTTTTGATATTTTCCAACCAACAATAAAGTAATAATTTTTAGTTTGAATAAAATAAAGCTATTATTTAAATTCTATTTGTTTGAAGGCAGAAATTTGATTATACTGCGCGAAAACAATTCATTTAATTAATTGTTTTTGGTTTTTATTTTTAAGAATTTATATAATAAGCAGAATATATTTAATTAAATATGCATACTTTGAATTCATTGATATAAAATCATTGTTATAATCATATTCAAATATCATCAATGTTGACGTAACTTTTAATAAATATTTTCTGTTTTTGTTCGATTCAGAAATGCTTTCAATGTGTTTACGGTAAATATATGACACCTTAATTGCAATTTATACTCCCTTTTTAATTTTATGCATACTTTAAAGAATTTAAAAATTAATTTTTTCACTTTTTTCGTTGTGAATTTTTCTAAAAATTAATATTTAAAATAAAATTATTAAAAATCAATCTCTCAAACCCATAGGATTTTGAGATTTAAAAAAATTATCGCTAACTCAAAGAAAAGAATATTTCGATCAGAATGTAAAAAACACAAAGTTATGAAAAATATTGTTGTATGTGTTGCCCGATTATAATCAATAGTATTTATTTATTTATTAGAACTAAAGATACAGTGAAATCTGTTAGTGGTGGATAGTGGCGCATAACAGTAGGGCTAATAATATATCTGAGAGCAAATCTAAAAAAACTAACATTTTAAGTTATTTATCGTTTCTTAAATAAGTTATTTCAATATGTATAGTAATATTTTTAAATCATTGAATAACAACTTATAAACTAATTTATCTAAACTTATAGAGCAAAGCGAAGTTTTGTAAAGAAAATCCATACTAAATATTTTGAATATAGTTTTTTAAAGTTTTCATTAAATAAAAAATCCGGAAAAATTTTTTCTTTTACTCTTAAAAAGCATGGAAAGTGGGAAATTATGGCGTATTGGAGTTCAATAGGAAACTATGAGCTTTATAACACTGTACTGAAGGCTAACATATCTACTGACAGCGTACTTCGAATGTCTTACATTTTCCAACAGTGAGCACCATTATCAGAAAAAACATTATCTGAAATTCTATATCTTCTACATTTTAAAACCAGAGCTAGATTATTGTCTCATATAATTGAAATTATTTTGTTTTTACAGTAACAAAATAAATTTTTTTAACTAAATCGAAATAAAATTGTAGGTCCAATGTTATTAATGAGTAGATAATAAAATAATAGAATTTATAGTATACGGTATAAGAATAGCTCTATAAATAGCATTAATAATTAAACCAAAATAGCACTTATAAATAGCATTACCTTAATATAACCTAAAATCAATTTTAATTTATTTTTCTAAATCTGGCATTTAGTGAAAGATTTTTAAAAATATTAAAAATCTTTTGTTTATACTTTTCGATAGTAGGGCAAATAAATTTAGGGGAGGGTAACAAAATGCTATCATTTAGAATCTCTATTAATGATAAACGATGATAACATTGCATTTACATTTAGTAGTTTAAATAAATTAAGTAAAATGCAAAAAAAAGCATTCATTTGACGGATGTATTTCCATGCAGTAAATATTAAAAGTAAATTGGATTCATTATGCAGTATGTGACCAATATTAACAGTAAACGTGTGAATTTTAAAATTTGGCAAAAAAGATTATTTTTAGTGTTATTCACTAATAATTGAATAAATTGCTTTATTCAAAAGGTTAATATTTTCAACTTTTATTATTTATAAATAAGTAATTCAATAAAATAATAAAACAAATAATACTTATTTTTACGTAATACTCTATCGAAACATTATTTTTGAAGTTATTATAGAATATTTTAGATTAATATATTTTATTACAAAAATCAAAAATTGTGATAGCATTTAGAATTTCAAAAAAATTATAATTTTTTTGTTACTAAACTCGAGAATTAAATCGTTTAAAATCAAAAATAGTAAATTATTATTCACAAACAATCCAATGAATGAAAACGCATTTCAATTATTAAAATTTGAATTATCGGTAAATTTTTGTTGATTCCCTGATTCATGTTTGATGCGATGGTAAGTAAACTATAGATTGTATTGAATAGACTCACCAGTACTTTCAAACGTATCAATAGTTTGCGAGTGAACCACAGGTTGTAGAGTAAAGCCAACAACTACTGTAAACACCAAAAACGTTTCTACGATACGCATCATCAATAGTTTATCTCTCATTTGGCGATTATTTCCTCTAATAATCTAGAAAATTCCATTTAGAATGCGTCAAATGATTTTTCAGTTTTATTTTCGATAATAACAGCTAAATGTTTATAATCACATGGAAAGATCTATACCGCAGCGGTAGAGACAACTGATTACACTCTGGTTCAAACACACACATACACATAGCGTACACATAGCATACACATACACACATACACACGCATTGTGAAATGAATTGGTTGCCGCACATGTCATCCTATATATAATGCGCTAAAGCTAATGGCATCTCAGACTAAAATCATTACAATAACTGTCTTTCTCAACGAGATTCGATAAATACTAATATGAAACATAGAGAGGAGCTGTAAAATTTTTATGAGTTTTATAATTATTTTTTAGATTTTTATTATTGTAGTCAGAAAACATTTATTTTTGTTTTCTAATAAAAATGTACAGAATTAGATAAAAAATGAAAAAAAACTGAAGAACACTATGCACTTAACCAAACTTTGTTCCATTGGTTAATTAAAATTCATTATTGATTACTGAATAATCAATTGCTAAACCAAATACACAAAAACTACTGAACTAAATATAAATCTTTTTCCGTAAAAATGCTTTTTTTTTGGATTCAATTTAAGTAAATCTTTCATCAAACGACACATCAATCTTCTATGCCTTCAGTTCATTTGCAGTTTAGCCAAAAATGAAATTTATTCAGTCTTATGTTCGGCCATACATAAAACATTAAATATTATTTAGGCATTCATCTGCAAACTATTATTCTAGTCGTACCAAAAACTCGAGCCTTAATTTCAAAACGAAAGCATGGAAAGTTTTTTTTGCTTTAGAAACTGTGTAAAAGAAAGTTTCGACGTAACGTTTAACTTTTAAAAATCTTAAATATATGGTATATTTTATAAGGAAAGTTACAATCGATTACTTCGTACGATTTTAGTTCCATAATTTTTAGAGCACAAAAGTCCTTTGAATTTAGATTAGATGTTTCACGAGCCTTACTCATGATTAGTATTTGCTATAAGCAAATAAAACGGCGAACAAATCCACACACGCTGTGTGATGAGAAAAGGCAAACATTTTAATTGCATGCTAGCATTTGTGCCAAAAGGGATTGACGACTAGTATGTAGAGTAATATCTATCTACCAGTATAAAGCAAACAAGAATAAATAACGATATGTTGTACAGATCATTACAGCATTCGATAGTGCACTGGGAATTCATAAATATTATTATACAGTATTCTAAAATATAATGCAATATCAATATACTGTATTCTCTAAATTAACTTTGTTTTAAATATAAAAAATTTTAAATACTATAACTGAATGTATTAACGTTTTTGTAATGCTGTCTAGAATTACAGTAAATTCACTGACAAACTGGTAATTTAATTAAACTAATCGAGCTGTGGTGGATTCTACTATTATTTTATTAACAATACAGTTAACATAGCGATGCGAAAACTCAATGACGAAAAATACTTAATTAACCAAAAAAAAGTGTTCCGCCAAACTTTATTACCGAAATGTTTATGTTGATTGGTTAATGTTTTATGATTTGTTCCTAACAATCAAGTAATGCAATAAATTTTTGATTAAAGTTTGAGAGCACGTCATATCGTAAACATCAAAATAAAATTAATGCACAATTAATTAATATATAATTACTTAACATATTTCATTAAAATTGTTCGGTAAAAACGTTTCATAATTAACTATGAGCTCGAAATCGTCTCAAATTAACAAAAGCTTTTCGTTAAAGTTTGAGTTTAGTGAACACATTTTTAGCGAATTTGATCGTTAAGTACGATCGTTATGGCAACGAACCACAATTGTTAGTTAACTATATCGTTAACGCTTTAGTAGAACCGAAATGATTTCATTTTGTTTACTTAAACTATTGTATTTGACATAAAATTTCTATTTTAGTATTATTTTCTGTACGAATGAGTTGGAAATCTAATAGTAAACTAACGATATTTATTAGGATTAATGGCGCTTAAAACTCATTTATTTAATTTTTAATTACTTAATTATTAATATAAAAATTGTTTATTATAGTATTTACGTTTTAATAAGAAAGAAATTCGTTAAATCAAATTATAAGGATCATTACTTTAGTAAAAAAATAAAATTCTAATCATTTTAATGAACAGAAATAGCTGTTGAGAGATAACCGGAATAGTTTTGTAATGAAGTGACCATAGCATGAATGAGTCGCGAGACAGTAAATCAAGCGCTATATAGGCTATTGGCTGACGATTGTGAGTGCAGTGACAATCTTTTATGATTCACTAAACCTGAGGCCATATATGTAAACTATAATGTACTCCAAAGATTCTCTGAATTAATGCTATCCTATGTCGTAATATCTCTAACGTGAGCTTTACGAAGTTAAGTGCTAAAAAATCCATATCTTAGAAGTTCTACTATTTTGTGCTTACAATGTTGGAAGGAAGACACAAATTAACTTAAAGTGTTAGACCATAGCGTTTTGTTTTATTACAGTAAGAGTAGCCATTCGACTAAACTCAATACATTATAACTTTAATAATTTTTTTGACTATTTTGTCAAATACAATAACATGTATTATTGTACGCTAAATCTTAGTATCGAACGTATTAAAACTATAATTTAATTATATAAATGAACAAAAACTTTATTGATATGAAATTGGATACATCACATCAAATCAGATCAGATCGTGTGAGACCACACAGTAATGTCACGTTCATTGCGAACATTGCGTTCTAAATGCATATGCAGTTGATTGGACATCAGTTCATTTATATAATACTGTATATCAGTAAAAATGTAATGCGTGATAACACTCTTCTGTGTACATATTTGTTACTAGAATTTGTCATACAATCTGATTTGTATTGAATAATACATTATAACATTACATGATATTTTTATGAACTCTAGTGCACCACATAAAAATAGTAAAATTCATTAATACATCCAATATATATCATAATATTTAATGCCATTATAATTTATGAAAAACGATATAATAGCAGGGTGTCCCAGAGGGGGGTTTGGGTAGGGTATACACCCCCCATGAAAATTTTGAAAAGTTTTTTCACGAAGTTAAAAAATTGTCCATCAAAACCGATGAGTTTTTGTCACCTCAAAATTTTGACCAAAATTTAAAAAAATTATCGTTTAAATTCGATGAGTTTTTCGAGGGGGCGTGGTTTAGGCTTTCATCAGGAAAAATTTTGAAAAAAAATTTTGGTCGGAAGGCCAAAATATTGTCCGCTAAATCCACTGAGTTTAGACCCCCCCTGAATTTTGAAAAAAGTCGAAATGAGACCCCCCAGACCAACAGACCGTGGGACACCCTGTATAATAGTGGTGTACCAATTTCGTTAAATGAATTATAATTTTGGTATTTAAAAATAATTATTTTTCAAATATTGCATCCAATTTGCATTGTACGGTACAATACGGTATAAGTAAAATGATATTACGTTTAATTCTCAGATGTTTCTCAAGTAAAAAAGATTTACCGAAAGAAAACAATAACTTTGTTTCGAAATAAAAACGCTTGAAATGAATATAAAAAGCTCTATTATTTATTTCAGTAGAGTCTTGTTTTAGTCTATTATCCTTAAATTTTGTAACTCTGAAATTAAACTAAAGTTACAGTATAATTCGTCGTTCAAACGGCATATTACTGTATAAATAAAGACCGGATTTTTATTCTCAAAAATTTTCAAAATATGCGAATATATATTCTAATAAAATACTCTAAATATTCTC
>JAQGAW010000461.1:0-29256 GCA_034698025.1 Phthiracarus crinitus
GAAAAGAAATTGCAAAATCGTATGATTGAAGCAATGTTGCCCAACGATGTAATCTTGAAGCAGAAACTGACATGATAAGAACTGTAGTCTTTGAAATGAGGCACTTCTCTTTCTTGAGTTTCATGCCTCGATCTTGAAGTCTTTGAAGTAACGCGTGAAGATTGCGATCGTGTTCAGCTTGGTTTCTTCCACCGATGAAATTGTCGTCAAGGAAGACTGAAACCCCCTTTAGACCTTTAACGGTCTCTTCCATTACGAATTGAAAGAGACCCGGTGCAAAACTGACGCCGAATGGAACACGATTATAGCGGTATAAGCCTTTATGAGTATTGATTACGACAAGCTCTTTGGCTTTGTCGTCTAATTCGACTTGAAGGTAAGCGTCTTTGAGATCGAGTTTCGAAAAGACTTTAAAATTGACAAGTTTATGAGAAAGGATCCTCATTGGATGGCAGTGGATACCAATCCGTTTGAATAGATGGATGGAGTGTAACACTGAAGTCTCCGCAGATGCGTACAGATCCATCAGGTTTGAGAACAGGAACAATGGGAGCTGCCCAATCAGACTTAAGAACTTTTGTAATAACCCCGAGCTTTTCTAGACGCTCGAGATCTGTTTCGATCTTTGTCTTAAGTGCATAAGGTACTGGACGAGGTTTGCAAAACTTAGGGATAGCACCTTCGCGTAACTTTATAGATGCTTTGACACCTGTAACGCAACCCAACTCACTTGCGAATAAGGCCGGATATTGCGCGCTAATGTCTTTAAGGGTGACAGAATTAAAAAAATGTAAACCTTTGTTTAGTTGCTTCGAGATGATCGTCCAGTCCAATGGAGACATCGTTAGAAAATCCCGTCCAAGAAGAGCAGATAAGGACTTCGACTTTACGACGACAATGGAAGCTTTAGCTGTTATATTGTTGATTGTAACTGTAGCGACAATCGTTCCAAGAATAGACAACACCTGTTGATTGTACGTTCGAAGAATAATCGACGTCTTTGTAAGTTCAGGTTTGCCCATAGCTGTCCAATGATAGGTGCCAAAAAGTGTATGATTGGCTCCAGTGTCCAACACCATGTTTATTACTAAAGACCGGATTTTTATTCTCAAAAATTTTGAAAATATGCGAATATTTTTTCTCATAAAATACTCAAAATATTCTCAAAATATTCCCATAAAATGTCTTAAATATTCTCAAATATTCTTATATTCTTAAAAAAATTCTTAAATAATCTATAAAATTGTCAAAAAATTTTTAATTTTTTTCTGAATTTATTAAATATTGATTTTAATTATTTTAATTTAAACGATACAAATGCATTATAAGTCAATTTAAAATTTTTAAATATTTTGCAATTAAAATTTAACATTTTTTTATTATTAAAAGTTTTGGTAATATTTTTGCATATATTTTAATTTATTTTTTCAAAAAACTACTAAATATGCCCTAATAATTTATTTAAACTAGAAATATGCAAAAGATATTCTTTTATGTGAAAATCCGGTCTTTAGACATTTCCTATAAATCAAAGAATAACTATCATATCAATTTAGAAAGCTTTGTAAAAAATTTTTCGTTTATGAATTTTTTAAAATTAAATTTTATGGTGTTCGCAAAAATCATTGGTTTTAAACAATTTCTCAATTTTTTGAAAAATTGTATATAAACTTGCAAATAAGCATTTTTAGTGAAAATCATTAAAAATAACAAATATAACAATAATAAATGGAGTTAAAACTACTACTTTTATGTGATTCGTGTGCATACAAAAATACAGAGTTAATATAAATATGGCTTATTAAATATAAAAGTAGCAAATGTTATCATTTTGAGGCTCTAGTTATTACCTCTCATTCTTAAATTATTTTTTTATATATATTGGAAAAAGGATTGTTTTTAAATAAGTTTTAAAAATCTGAGTTATCTTTTAAGTTAAATTTTAATACTTAAAAGTAGAGACTGGGTTCAAAATTTTTAACATTTTGTGGACACAAATCGGGACAATTTTAAAATTTATAATTTTGAATAAAATTTGGATTAATGGTGATATTTGTCATTTGGGAGAAAAAGGAGACATTGTCCCCAATTTTCAGTCTCTACTTATACGCTCACCTTTTCTAAGATTTTGTTGATTAGTATCATAGTTACCCAGACTCAAAACCTCTAGGGGGTCAGATTCATTAAATCCCAATTTTTAGGGGGTCAAAACTCATCGGATTTGAACGACAATATTTTTGGCTTTCGGACCAAAATTTATTTCAAAAATTTTTTTTAAAAATTTTCTCGACAAAAGCCTAAACCACTCCCCCTCGAAAAACTTGATGAATTTAAAAGATAATTTTTTGAAATTTTTGTCAAAATTTTATATTGTAACAAAAACTCATTGGTTTTGATGCACAATTTTTTACATTTGACCAAAATTTTTTCAAAATTTTCAATTTTTTCTCGTCCCTGAATTTTCAAAATTTTGGGTGGTGGTTCAACTTCCAAAATTCTAGGGGGGGTCAACCCTGGGCAAGCACTCCGCTCTGGGTAACTATGATTAGTATAGATAGACTTTTAATTTACTAGATTTTAAAATGTAAATTTTATAAATATGATTTTGGTATTTTCAATCAAAATTTAATTTATCTGTTTAAACATTTAGTAAAACTATCCGACGGTAACTTTAGAATACAATAGAGAATACATACTTGTCGTTATGTTTCAGTTTTTACTTTATACAGTAAGTTAAAACACACTCTGGTAAACATGAAATGTTGGGATAAAATAAAGACTTGGTGTAATCATCGATCATAGCGGTATCAAAAGTGTAAAATGAAACTTATCGGTTATTTTACAAGATTTTTACGAATAATTTTTTGTATTAAATTAACAGTTAGTTTCAATTTTCATTTTACAACATACCGTTTTTAAGTTAATATCAATAACTTTGGTTATTCATGAAATTATAGCCAAATTATACAGTAATATCATTTCAATAACATTATTCGAAAAGTTATTGTGTTGCGTGCATCACATTATTATTATTATTAACCGCTAAGAACAATGACATTTTATTCACTGCTAGTATGGACTGATGACTGCTGCCACCAATCTATTAAAGTACTTGTATTCATATTTTTCAATAGATATGATGAAAATAAAAATTTTTTATTCCATTTCCCGTCAATATTTTTTTAAACTCCCTGTTTTGACGCATCATTTTTCCATGTTTGTCAACTTAGAGGCCAAATCCAATCTGGAATTGTTTTGCATACAATTTAAAATATTAAACTTAGAAAAAATTTAGAACAATATTTTTTTACATTATTGAGGCATAATTCACTTAAGTTACGGTTTGGTAAAATTTTCTCTGTTATACCTTTTGTTTGAACAACTTTTTACCTCTAGTGTTACTGCACTCCATAATACTGTAAAGTACTCTATGATGGAGTTCTATGTGATGCCTAACTTTCATATTCCCCATTGTTTCGAATGTTTAAAAAGTTTTTGTTATGTTAGTTTCGAAATAGCATACGAAATAACTTATTGTTGACAATGTATTTTATATCTCAAACACATTAAAAAATTAGTTTTATGTATACATCTATAAATATACAAAAAGATTGCTAAAATGAATATTTAAAAAGTTAACGCACGCATCAATTTTATTTGGCTTATGTATTATCTTATTTTTGTTACGCACAAATTAAAAGCGAGCGTTGATTCTTTAAAAACTATTGTTTACACAGTATCGGGAATAACATGTTCGTACAGAACTCCAACATCTCTCTCACTCTCTCTCCCCATCCATCCTATTATCGTTAGTTATGCCTTTAAGCACAGTTGCAGTGCGAGTCATTTATTATGATGACTGGGCCTATGACTCGTCTGTTACACTTTATAATTCAGACAATTATTAGAGCATCGCATCTATTGATTAATTCTTTAGCCAAAAAATATCATTAACTCTAATAGACAACATAATCAAATGGGAGTATTATCTTGTGTTCTTTATCAATAATTACTTAAGATGTTATTATTATCAATATATAGGTTATCGTTTTTTCTATGATTTATTTGGAATTATGTTTATTTATTTTTAGTAATACAAACATATCCAAACATTTATATAGAAAGCACATAATAGATCTAAAAAAACTAAATAGAGAAAAGTTTTTTTATAGACCGGTAGGAAATCAATTTTAGTGACTGTCCCGCCCATTGGGAAATGGAAACAATATATAATTTTCGTATTATTTTGAGTTACCAGTGTAGCATATAATATTTCACTAGTGGTTATAATAGAATACATGCGACATATACTGTAGTTAAACGTAATGCCATAATATAACTAAAGATACAATACAGTGTACTGACGATCGTGAATACTGAATACGAGTATTGCGACCGCGAGTGCTGTATTGAATGCCATATATGCTGCTATAATGTACACTGTATTGCTAGACAGTATTTTAGGCTCTATTAAACAATAATAAAGTGTGATGTTCTACTCTACAAGTTCTAACAATACTTTTGCATTATGCACTCACTCCTCCATTAATGGATTCTTCATATTATCAAATCTCTAGAGAAAAATTGTGACGAATGAAAACTCTACTTAAAATGCGACTCATTTCAAAGTTAGATATAAAATTTTAACTTTAGTTGATTTGTTTTCTTTGTTTAGTAAGTAAAAACATGAACTTCGGTTGGGATAAGTCGTACACTAGGGATGAGAAACACGCTAATACTGATTCGGTTAAACAGGAAGATGAAAGAGGTAAGCAAATGCATAACTCTATTCCATACAACTATACAACAGTGCATGCAATAGTAGACAGAATATTATGCACACAAGTTTTAACTTACGAATAGCATTGTGTAACACATTCTGTGCAAACATGTTGACAGTATTGGCACAATTCTAACACTAGAAAACACTCGAATAACGCATTTCTATTCAATGCAAATGCAAATGTCATCATAATTTGTTTTCTTGTTATACCCGTAAAGGAAGCAAAATTATATTTGGAGAATTTAGAATAACTAATCGCATTTTCACTGATGCGCTCACTGTATGGTCGACACCAGAATTTGAAACTCTAGCCAACGAAGTAACCAAATCTGTACGCAAATAATGTTTTTTTTTCTGATAATATATAATGCACTGAGGAATTAGTATTAGAACGTGTTATTATAATTGGTTGATATATTTCGTTATTAGATGGACGATGTATTCGTTGAAAGTCCAATGGCGAGGGTTTATAATGTAACGCAAATGTCATCTTTTAGGTGAGACTGTTGTAAATGAGTTTATTTGACGATTCCATTAAATAATTATGTTTTGCGCATTAAAGTAAAAGCGAAAAGAGTGGAGTAATTGCCAAATGTGTGATCACTCTTAATATAGCGCTGTTAACCGCTGCACAAGAAGTGGGATTAACGTTCATTAAAGCCTTAGAGAGTGGACATGGAAGACTTCCTGGCGCTAAATTGAGAGTTGATATAAGGACAATCAAATTTACAGGTTAGACATTCGCATATTCATTATTATATGTATACAAATTTGAATCATTCAGTTCACTAATGCATTCGCATTCGCATCTCAAACCAAATTTTCACTGCATTTCCTTTTTCATGCATTTTTTACATCACACAACAATTTTTTTCGATCACAATTATTTGAATGCTTCCATCAGAAAATGTTTTATGCATGTGTGTCGACAAGAATGAAATATTCGCTATTTTTCTATTTTATATTCCAGTTTTCGTCATATCTGTTCGCATGTAAAGTTGTGACAAAAACTTCTGTACTTTTTAGGTGTTAGACAATGGATTGCTTTGAAACGCGAATATGATAATAGAAAGCATGTTAATGTAACAGAAATGCGTATTAAGTCTGTTCCAACAGACAACGCGTTATTATCGGTTAAAGAGTCAGAACGAATGGCAATGATTAGGGACCGATACTCTTATCGAATAAAGCGCAATATCGGCGATCGCCTCACAGCTGCCATTTCCTCAAATCGTATCGCTAATAATATACATTACGCACGTGATAATCGTGATAATAAAGACGCGTTAAGCTTAGAATTGGGGCGAACAATGTCTTATAGACATAATGATACTGCTAATGATTTTGCTAACTCCGCTCAAAATGTTTTTCCTTCATCTTTACCGTGCTTTCAAATTTTTAATGATGCATATCTATTAGAAGCGAACAATTTAGTGCATGTTAATGCTAAACACTCACAATTTAGACGCACACACAAAACCATAAATGATTGCATAACTAAAAATTCGAGTAATTATTGGGAATTGAACGAGTCTTTGCGCTCATTATTTATAGCATTATCGGGAACAGTACCGCCAATCATTGCACCAAATCCTGGATATAGCGAATCTCACTCCACTTCAATAGCCAATGAACGCGGTAAGTATTGCAGTATACCGTACATACAGTACAGTATACAGTGTACGGTTACAGTGTTAAGCTTTAAGTAACGAGCAGTAAAGTTAGGGATTTTCCAGATTTAATGCTCAAACATGGATCAAATACTAGTACTCAGTCCAATAATAGCTTATACTGTAGTCTCTAACGTCTCTAACTTTACTTTTTCGCGATCAATCGTTTTAAACTTAATAATTAATTAATTGTTAACGTTCTATAAAGAAATAATGAGCAAAACTCGCGCAGTTTGGTCTAATTGGAGTGATTGGTCGCCATGTCGTGGTGTTAACACTAAGTGCGATTCCGGCAGAATTCACAGTCGCATTCGAAAGTGTATCGCAGAAAACGGTGATATTGTTAATAGTGATATATGTCGCATGAATAATGGAGAGCAGCAGGAACTAGAAATCAGAGATTGTAGATGTGACGAAGAATCGGTGCATCGAAGTTTAGCGCATTATGGATATGGCAGCGATAATATAAATAATAATATGACAACCATAACAAGCGAAGTTTCGCATTCATCCAATATTGAACAGAGTAAGTACTCTCAAAGTGTTACTACAGTAGCATCAAATCAATTTAATACTAGATTCTACAGTATAGCCAAGCTTTCATATAAAACTTTCATTAAATTGAGTCAAACATGTGACAAACGCTGTAACCGAGAAAAGTGTCGATTTGAAAATATGATGCTTTGCTTTACTTCTGCTTTTGCTCTGCTTTTTATTGATTATTTTTCAATTTTTATTAAAGATACATATTTATATTGAAATAATGGCATAATATGAATAAAAATCGTTATTAAATATCGCTTTCAATTGTAATCATATATAGATTTATATTTTTAGTGCACTCATTTTTCTAATGTACTAAAACAAAGTTTAACTCTAAACTTAACGGTTAGATTATTATTAAGTGTTTACTATTTGATGCAAAGTGAAAATTCATTTAAAGCGCTTTAGAAGCTTAAAAATCTAATGTAGTCTATCATTCATTTAAGCTTAGTTTTATTGTTCATCTGTAACTTAAATTCAAGCAATTGTTCATTTTAGGCGATAGAGCATGCAATGATTGCAAAGAAAATGAGATCTGTTTGCTTCAAGTCAAAGCTGCCGTTCCATTCTGCGCCAAAATTAAAGACCCGAGGGATCCGAGGTATAATGCATTTATGGCTATTTTGTTTTACGCCATTTATTCAAACGGTTTTTAATTCCCAGGGGTTGTGGAGGATGGTGTTCAGGACACAAAGAATTGTGCCGTTACGTTGGAGCTGATACTTACCAATGCGTCGACGATTCAGGTGATCATGACTTATGATACGATATTAGATATGCCACACAAGTTTGCACTACTGTTTCATATTATTATAAATGTTGAACATTGTGCCAAACATGCACAGCAGTGTACAGTACAGCATAGTATACAGTAGTACATAATGTGTATGCTGTACTGTATTCTATATGGTATACTCTAAGCTACGTTTCTAATGCTCTATTTCTCACAATGGAATTAAATTCGTTTATTCAGAGTGTTTGGAAGGCGAATGGCAGTGCGCTAATGGATTATGTATTCCTCATTCCAGAAGATGCGAGTAAGGATTTATTCCTATAATCTTATGCTTTCAAATTATACATGTCATATCTTCATATCATCAAATCTATTCAATGTTTTTTCTCTGTAATACTGTAATAGTGGGCATTTTAATTGCTTTGACATGAGCGACGAACTGCACTGCGATTGTAGAGACGATGAATTTCATTGCGGTAATAAAACATCCTGTCTGCCAATTTCGCAAAAATGTGATGGTATGTCATATGCTTATATCTCAAATTACTTTTATTTTTATTACACTGTATTGTGTATTTTTTAGGCATTATTCATTGCTGGGATGGAGAAGACGAGCAAAATTGTACAAAACGTTAGCATTGCTTTTATTATTGTGATTTTGATTTTTAATATATATTTATCTATTGCTTTCAGCATTTAAACTATTTTTCTGAAATCCTATTTAAATTTATAATTTTATAATTTCCGTGAAATTATAAAAATGACATAAAGATATCCGAAAAAATACTATAAAATAGCGATAGTTTGTTATATTTGGAGCAAACTTTATAGATTCATAAAATTCGTGCACAACTGATAAGCAACTCATGACAAATCAATAACAGAGAAGTGAGAGCAGTAAAAGCTTGTGCATTAGATAAAGATACAGACATAGACACAGAACACAGAACACAGATATATAGCTAACTATACATATCACGCATTTATTGTTTTTTGTTTGGTTTTGTTAGTGTGTACTGAAAACCAATTCGCATGTAATACGCGCGGACAATGCATTGCATTGGAATATTTCTGCGATGGCAGATACAAACACTGCGAAGACGGATCTGATGAACCAGGTATGACACGCTTAATCAAATAATCGAATAAAAGCTCGTAACAAACCGTTTGTGTTTAAGACGGATGTGTCAGTCTTAAGTCTGGCGGAGAGTTGGATATCGGAAAAACTGTTTACTCCGACTCGCACACGACTCCATTTCCAATCAACGTTCAAACCAATTCCACGACAATTCCATTAAGAAATTTAATTTTGAACTCCAACCCCAAATAAGTAATGTTTTTCCCACTCCTGTTTTTACACTGTATAACTGCAATTTGCGGAGTATTTATAGTTTATGGAAAATTCAATGAACTTTCCATTCCATTAATGATTTTATCCAACTCCATACTAACTTCAATGAAATTATTTTAACAACAAAAACTCCAATCAAAACTTTAAAATTTTTTCCCACTCAACTCCATTCCTAATGAATATTTTAATAATTAATACTAACTCCACAATCTTTAACTTAATTTCCTAAAATCCAATACCACTCCATTGGTTACAACTTCTAACTCTAGTCTGGTGTTCAGTGGGATTAAAAAGAAAATAACACAATGCATATGAGTCTCAAAACATACAAAATGTATATAATATTCACGAGTTTTTATTATTTATTATTAACACATAAAAAGTGAAAACAAATTTTTTAATATTTTTATTACTGCTGTATACACTATACACTACATATTACAGATTATATGACAGATTGTTTAATATTTCAGTAAAATATATTTTGTTTAGCATTACGGCTTGAATACTATGAATATTTAAATACACTAGTCATATATACATTTAATATATATACTGTATATATACATATGTATAATATAGTCATGTATAATATATTTTGAGTTTTAACAAAAAGGGCCAAAAATTATCCCAAAAATAAAAATTTTAAATTAAATTGATTTTTTGTCAATTATTGTAAAATAGAAAATTCATAGAATCAATATAATCAATATTGAATGAGAATCTTAACGGATGGAGATGTTCCAGATTTCATAAGATTGAAAGCTTTGAGCCAGTCTTCTATTTTAAATGCGTGCGTAATCAATGGTTTGACATTGAGTTTTCCGCTTGAAATTAATTGGATCGCTAACGGAAAGCTAAAACAATAAAAATAAAACTTAGAAATCAAAGCGCGAGAGAGAAAACAATTTGGTGTAACTAATGGTAGCGAATGTTACGAGTTCTTACTCATCTTTAAAACGGCAAACACCGATGATATCGATTTCACGCATAGCTGCGTGAACGAGCGGAACATTCATTCTTTGAGCACCAATTCCTACGATTCCGACTTTACCACCAATTTTTGTCGCATACATTGCCAGTGAAGTGCTCGCTTCAGAACCGGAGCACTCGAGCGTAATATCTGGTTGATCTCCCATATCTTTTTCAATTTTCTTCGCGAATTCCATTTCATCGAAATGATTTCTATCAATTAAATAAGTTGCGTCTGCACCCAGTTTTTTAGCCAAATCCAAACGGTGTTTATTAATATCCGTGATAAACACTTTATTAGCGCCAAACGCTTTCGCGCATAACATGCTTAACATTCCCATAGTTCCAGCGCCACAAACCAATACATTGTCGCCAACAGCTAATTTAACTCTTCGAACTCCATGAACACACACAGCCAACGGTTCCATTAACGCTCCCTCTTCGTACGACATGTTGTCCGCCAATCTATGTAATTCGCGATTTTTATTTAAAATTTAAAATAAATTTAATCTGTGATATACTTGTGGCAAAAAGTGGATTCATGAGCAAAATATCTTCTCAAACATCCATCATGAGGTGGTAAACCCCTTTGCTTTACGCTCGAGCCTTGACATAAATTATATCTGCCATCTCTGCATAATTCGCATCTCAAACATGTAATCGTTGGTTCGATCGCTACTCTATCTCCAGGTTTGAGGTGTT
Source organism: Phthiracarus crinitus (assembly GCA_034698025.1). Lineage (NCBI taxonomy): Eukaryota > Metazoa > Arthropoda > Arachnida > Sarcoptiformes > Phthiracaridae > Phthiracarus > Phthiracarus crinitus. The sequence continues at coordinate 10,755 of JAQGAW010000461.1, forward strand.
TAACATCTTTACCCACCGCTACCACATCTGCTGAAGTTTCGTGTCCGATAACGTATGGTTGTTCCAAGTAATGTTCAAGAATGTATCCATCGTCCCATAAATGAATATCAGTGCCACAAATTCCACAACTTATATATGTTTGCAAATTAATTTAAAAACTATTCAATGGTTTTATATTTAAATTTAAATAATAACTAAAGCAAGGAATTTTAAATAAAATATTTTTTTATCGGTTGGCGCGAATGAACAGAGAATTTTTTTATGAGTTATACTTTAAATATAAGCAGTTTTGAAGACTTTATAAATCAATATAAATAAATATTTTTGACTTAAAAATATAAAATAATTTTAAAATATTTTAATCTTTTTGAGAAATTGTCATTCAAAACTGATGAGTTTTTAATACCCCACCATTTTGATAACAAATTTCAAAAATTTTCTATAAAGTTTAGAAACTTTTAGAACCACTATTTTTTTATAAAAAAAGTATAGTAATTTTTAGATTTGTATAAATAAATAAAATTTATAACCAAAATATAAAAGTTTTAGATCAATATTTATTCTTTATTTTGTTATAGTCGTGAATATTATATTCAATAACTTGTTCTATTAAGTTTAATACAAGAAGTGCTTTAAGGTAACAATAAAATTTAACAAAAAATAGTAAAAAAAAATTTCTATAAATCAATATTTTAGCTGTTTTTAGTAAATATATATTAAATATTTTAGTTTTTAAGAAAATATCATATTCAATATTCTCACATAAGAAAATAAAATATTTTCCGAGCTTTAATAATAACGATTTTTTTAATTAAATTATTGTTTTCTAAAGTGTTTAAAATATTGAGAAAATAAATTTTTTAAAAATTTTTATTTGAATTTCGAAATATTAAAATACCAATCTAATCAATTTGGACACAAAAATGATTTAAATACGTCACGAATAATTTGTCGTCATTTAGAAAATTTTTATCACTAGAAAAATGGTTTCAATGAACTTTGATCTTTTCTGTTCTGTATTTCAAGCAATACTCGGCTCTTTAGATAAAATTAAATTTTAATTTTTGAGTCAAACTCAAATTTAAAAATATTCGTATTTTCCAGAATTAATTATGTTCTGTTACGACATGCAAAAATTATTTACTCTAATGTTCATTATATTTCATATTAATCATTAAGCTATAGTTAATTACGAGAGAATAATAAAGTCAAAGTTAGTGTAAAAATTGATAAATATGAAATTTTCAGACAAATCTAATACAATATATACTCTTAGAGGCTGTTCACTACAAAACAGCATAAGGAGATCACTGTTTAAAGCAACAATACAATGGACACCGACTATGCAGTACAATGCAGAGCAAAGCTAACGTTAAATCGCTGACATGGATGAAGTAAACTGGAGTAAGTTAATACGAAAACTCTTATCTTTCCAAATAACAATAATTTTTAATTAAATAAACTCTTACCTATGGGTTTGAAGCAAACATTCTGTAAAAAAACTCGAGTTTAATATAAAAAATCAAATAAATAATAAGAAAAATAGTTCGCTTGCCATTTGAACCAATTTCTGGTATCGGAGTCTGTTCTAATCTCAAATCTCCTTTTTTATGTAACACAAGAGATATATTATCCATTTGAGTCGAAATACTCTGCAATTGTTGTTCCATTTCTAGTATCGCGACGAATAAAATAAATTTCAAACTAATTTTATTCCGTCTAACTCTCAATTACAAAAGAAGAAAAAGTTTTTTCGTTTTAGCTTTTGATGGAATATATAATTCAAATAAATAAATCAATTGAAAGTGCGCTCAGGATTAGTTGCTCAATAATGCATTGAAGAGTTGTTATTTTTTCGAGACAAGTATCCAATATTTTAAAATGTTATATAATCTTCATGTCGAACTTTATTACTATTTTGTTGAATAGATGAACATATGTTATTTTGTGTAACGTGTAATCTATTTTATTATAAGGATAAACTTCAAGGATATTGATTTAGCATTTAAATGAAAAGTAAAGTTTCTCTTTTTTCGGTATGAAGTCATCCAAACTGAAATGGCTATAAATATATACGAACATATTATATTGATATTCAATGGTGTCCTCATTCAGTTTCCAGCGATCACTTCCAAAAAATCTTTTTGGAAAAATTATTATTTAGTTAAAATTTTATTGCATTTTACTATATTTCTAAATGAATAATTAACAGAATAAGAGTGAAATGTATCTATAATTTTGAATGGTTTAGTCAAAGTATAATCCATTATCCATTATTGAATATTGTCTTTATATAAGAGTTTGCAATTACAACCAAATCAAAAATTTTACTGTATATAAAAGGATTATTCTTGGCTCTCATGTCCATTAAAGTTTCGACCCGAATTAATATGAAATTTGAGAAAATCCACCAAAATTAATTATATGGACCCAAAAATGTGATATAAAATATTAAATTTATATTTTGCTTAGTTTTTCGAGAATTTATTTTAACCGACTATACGTTTACAGCGGTCTCGAAATATTCTAGATTTGTCTTTACTTTCAATGAAGGATAAATTTCTAATCTTAAGTAACTTTAAAACTTACGATCATAAGTTAAAGATATAGGAATCACTATCACTATGAATGTTCATGATTCGTAAATTTTATGTTTACAGTTAATTTATCATAAGTTAATCCTTGCAAATTTTATATGCACGATATTATTTATTTTATTTCCATTACCGAATCACATGATCTATTAAATTTTAAATAATTTTCCTCTTATTAATTTTACGTAAAGATGTTCCCCAGACTATTATGCAATACTCATTTGAATGTCAAAATTTAAGTAATATTAATGAGTCTTTAAAATTCATCGGGTTTTTTGAGACAATTAAAAAAAATCTTCAATCTGTATGTTTTAAGCAAAGGAATCATCGTATCTTCTTTTTTCACATCAAATTATTTTTTAAAATTTTATTAATTTTAATAGCAAAGCCTCAAATTGATAACATTTGATACTATTTAAGTTTCATAAGATTTAAGAATGCATTTTTGTATTAAAACGAATCACATAAAATGGAATCGTTTTAACTTCATTTATAATTGTTATTGATATAAAATTTTTAATTAGAAATGCTATAAATGCTACTTTTCTAATTTTAATGCAATTTTTCAAAAAATGAAAATTGTAGTTTTAATCCGAAAAATATTACCGCTAATTTTTTAAATAAAAAGAAAATTTCATTCAAAAAGACTTATTTTGTCAACTTTTAATATTTCATTACTAATTGATTAAAAAGTACTATAAGGTCGAGTATTTAAAAGAAATACTTAACTATAAATTTGATTTAAAGAAATATTATTAGTAGTGAATAGATGGAATAATAAGAAGAGCTTTTTATGGCATAATAAGTAAGGCTGATAATTAGCAAATAATTAGATTTTATATATTTGTTAATTATTTCAATTTATTTAATTATTAGTATTTGTTTCATTGAAACTTAGGCTTAATTTAATTAAACTGATTTGTTATGTATATAACTATTTATTAATTGATCATTTGATCATTCCTTATGTGTTTAATCAATTTTATTTTCAATTTATTTATCATTCAATTATAGATGAACAGGTCCGGGTCTTTGTAGGTCCTTAAGGAACCCCGGACCTGGGACCTAAAAACCATTTTGCAACCTGAACCTAAAGATTTTTCAAGGACTCGGACCAGTTCCGAGTTTAAGTCAGGGACTCAGACCTTAACTCAGGACCTAAGTTATAATAATATTTAAAAAAACAGAGTATTTTAAATATATAGCGTCTATCAATAATGCCTTTTTATTAATAATCATGTCTAAATTATTCCTATTTAAATGATTAAAGTTCAACAAAAATAATTATTCTAAAAATATTACTTTATTGGTACGTATTTGAGTAAATTACGTATTATTTTTATCAATTTAAGTCCCAGGTCTTAACTTATAAGGACTCGGACCTGAACCTAATATGACCAGTTCTTAATTTAGCAGAACTTGAACTCGGACTTAAAAGTTTTTAAGGATCGTGACTCGAACCTGAACCCGTAAGGACCTCAAGTCCTTAGGTCCCAAAAGTCCTAAGGCGCGCTTCTGTTCATCTATATCGTTCAATATTAGGATCACAATGTTTTTAATATATAATGGTTTTGGTTTATAATAATGAGGCACGCGGTATAGCAAAAACTATGAATCAGAACTTTTCATTACTAATCTTTTATTACTAAAATGTTGTAACTAATTTGTAACAAATCTAACGTTTAATACGGCAGTCAAAGCTTTGAGATAAGTCGCATTTATTTTTGATCTCAATTCAATAAAATATTTTAGCACTAAAAACGTGTCACACTTTAATTAGTAATTATTTAAATTTAATTTAATTGTTCGATTAATTACAGACGTTTAATGGTTAATATATTTAATTCTGTGTAATTGTTCGGTTGACTACAAACGTTAGATCGATATTTATTTAATTGAATTTATATTTAAAAATCTATTTATATGATCGCTTCCAATATCAATCGGCTATCAGTTATTTAATTGTTTACGATTGCAAATAGAGAAAACCGGCGGTAATGCACAAAGCGATTGAGCGACACCGCGTTTCCAAGGAATGACACTCAAATCAAACATCAATTCAAATTATTAATATTCAATATTCAGTTTCCAATTTTATTTTATTATTTTATTATCGATAAAAGCTATTAATAACAAGTCGTCGACAACGCGACGACAAGTTAAAAGCTAATGAACTTAAGGGAACACCGGTCAGCGATTAAGTGGAATGAGAGCAGCTTTCGGCAGATTAGCCCTCAGGACACAAAAGTGGGCCCAAAAGTCTTTTTATAGCGCGCATTGGTTCAGCGAATGGAGTCTTCAATTCTTATTATTACGCTCAGTATTATCGAAAATACATTTTATTCTTATTCTTACCTCAGTTCCAAAAAGTTGTTTGTATAAGTCGTAACACAAGTGCCTCCAACTTAAACTCATACCTATTATTATTAGAAATTATTATTTTTAAATATCAGTTTAAATAATTGTTTTTCGAAATAGTAATTAATATATTTATTGTAATTTTGTATTTTGTACTATTTTTATACTTTCGTAATTATTACAATTAAAAAGTGTCATTCATTTCATATTATATTCTCGTGAAAGTCTTAATTAAAAGTTATTCTTACATCGAAAACTTATAATTTTGTGCTTTAAACCTTCAAACCCTACACAACGTGCCCGAAACAGTCGAACTTTAACGAAACAGTAATCGCTCGACAGCTCCAACATATTACAAATAGCAATCAGGTTTTGAATAGCAATCGCATACTCATTGGTATCCGTTCTCTATTTTTAATTCGATCGCAAATTTGGTTATCGTTCAGTTTATTTGTATTCGGACTTAACTGCGTTGTCATTCGCTAACTTCGGACAGCACTTTGCGTTACAACGGTTAACAGAAAACTTTCCGTTTATTTCACAATCACTGCATATATCGTTTGTACCGTAACAAGTGATTTCGGTTTGCTTAGAGTTACACTTCAACCCTCGCAGCACTCAACCCGAGCTTACCATTGACTCGCGTGTGAATTGTCTGCAAACTTCAATAATTCCTAATAAATATAATTTTTTGGTTATTATTTAAATTTGAAACCAGTATCTCATACTGAAAACGGGATACATATTGTAATACTCTAGTATACTATAATTGCTATTTTTGAGGCTCTATTTATTAATTTCACAATTTTTCTCACAATTTTTAGCTCACTTTCTCCAAGAAAAGTCGAGCTTATGCTTTTGACTATGACCGTCCGTCCGTCCGTCTGTGTGTCCGCAGATAGAAAACTCGAATAGTTTTTAAAAATATCATTAAGAAACTGAGCCCTAAAGATAACTTGTTTAAAGAATAGTAAAATTTTTATCATAATTTTTTTATTTGATACTTTTTAACTATTTTTATTTCCTATCGATGTTAGTTAAGAAACTCTTTCAACCAGAATTTAATATTCTTTTATTTTCTCCTTAACATAAGCTTCATAATCTGTTCCACCGCTATATAAACAAAAGAATATCTAATGTTCAATAAGTTTTTCCATACATTTTAGCATAAAACTGAGATAAAACTCAACTGCTATAATCTATAAAAGCTTGAAAGTAATTTCTTTTCTGTTGCGGTACACATTCAAAATATAAAATGCGCAAAATGTGTTGTTTGACGTTCTATTAATTTAAATAACAATTTTTGCAAATTTTCATTAATTTAAATTAATATTAAAATTTTTTGTTTTCATGACATCACATTCGTTATAGAATACACGTATTCTCGTAACAGGAATGACCAAACCCTTCAATAGTCAATTATTTAAATTTTAATTTTAAAAAGTTACAATCAAAGTATCGGTAATAACGTTTGTTATAACTTATAACATCCGATAAATTGTTCAAATCAATAAGATTTTCCCAAAAAGTAGAAATTAATGACAAAAATTAATTTATCAGACACTAAACAAAACACGAAAATTTCTTTTTCACGAAACAGAATATTTATTTCCATATAAATTAAATTTAAGCAATTAATTAGAAGTTTCTGAATCTAAAATATAATATATTTATTATAACATTTATTAAAAATTAGTTTTTTGTTCGTTTTTCGTTTCGTTTAAATAAACTACAGTAAGCGATAAATTACACGAAATTTGTTGAATTTCAAATTAAATATTCCATCTCTGAATAAAATAGAGTAAGTTTTACTCGTTAGTCATTAAAATTTATATGCGAGAGAACTGTAAACTCATTTAAGAATCGCTGGAAATACTGGAAAGAGATATAAGCTTAGAATCTATAAATAACTGTAAGCAAACTTCTTCACTACAATACTATACAAATTTTTAAAGTCAAAATGTAAATATGAAAAGTAATAACTGACTAAAAGAGTAAACGCTAAAAAATCATTAGAAATGGTTTATGTGAATTGTGGCACACGCTTATGATACACTTTCTTCAGGTAATGTTCGCCTTCTGTAGGTATGATTTGCAGATATGAACAAAACGAGTGACGCGTATAAAACAATAACGATGGCAATTACGTTACACAAAAGCGCTTCGTCAGGCATTCGCCAGTAATGCCGAGAATCATTCTCAAACTCTTTGGTTCGCTTCCATAAATTAAACTCCGCTCTAACGTCACGTTCATCTCTGTAAATGATATATATGTGTATATATTCAACAAATTTTAATGATTAAACAAAAAATACAGTATAAATAATAAACGAATTGACGTACACATCAAACAATTTATCACTGATACCTATAATAGCTGTTCCACACATAACCGCAAATACCGTTCGCCCGATATAGCCGTGTATAGGAATTAATCGGTATTGCAGTGGTTTTATGAACGATGGAAACACAAATATTACGAATGCGGACACCCATTCCACTGTGAATAAAATGATTGTAATTAATCCAAACCATGAATGTATTGTACAAAAATGTTTGTGGTTTTTTGAATTGGTAGCCACTATAACGAAATATAATCCTATTATGATCACTACTGTTGTCAACCATGTAATAAAACTATGCAAACATTTGAGAGCTCCCAGAGATAAACCACGAAATATACGATGCGTTAACAGACCTGTATATATAGTGTAGAGTAGAGTAGAAGCTGTATATCAGGATAACTGTGCTTTTATTCCTTATAATTGTCTAATAATACGTATATGTTTTTCAAGTAAATCTATAATAAACTTAACGATTATGCTTCGGTTTTATGAGCTCTGCATTAACAGTTTGTACCGAATTGTAAACATCTATTTAACTTTGTTGCGAAATTCTACATATTCTACGTAAATATATTAGTTTTAAGGAAATACATGCTACGAAGTTTGGGAGAAAATCAGTTGTTATAAACTTATAACGTTAAGGTACAGTATGTGAGGAGATATTCTCTATACAACTACGGATTTATACTACTGTACAGTTTTCGAAATGCACTAGAATTTTAGAAAAATTCAAGTTTTAGATGAAAAGTGCTTATGAGAAGTACTGTACTCTGTATATTTAAATCCTAATTTTTCTGGATTTTGTTTTTTAAAATTTATAGCACCACTTAACGTTATCTCAAATATAAGTGAGCAGAAAATGTTTTTTAAATAGTGATATAGATTTACCAATTACTACATTACATTTAGTGATGTAGTAAATGGCAGATACCATAATATTACGGTGAAATTTAAATAATATCTAATAGTGTATAATTAGAAAATTAAATATGTATTGAAATTAATATTGATTTTGTAGGAATCAGTGATTCAAATTCGAACGCTTATTAGAATCTAAATGGAAACTTAGCGCTAATTATTTTTGTTTTCACTCGAAATCAATGGAAATAATTGTTTATTTCAAGTTTGATTTATACGATTAGTGTAATGTTTTGATCAAACTAAATGTTATCATATAAACTGACATAACATAACGCATACCAAATCCTGACAGACATAACGCGAGAATCATAAAGAATATGTGAAAATTGAATTGAATGTTTGATTGTTGCGTGAATGTCCAGTCGAGTCCATTCAAGTAATTGTAAATCCAATGACAAACTCCGTATAATATAAAAACTAAAATCAAATATAATATTTAATGGAATTGTCTTGTTTTGTGTTAAAAAAGTTTCGTAACATAATTTAACTCTTATTTTGTAATTAAAAAATATATTATTTTGATAATGCAATTAATTTTGATTAAGTGTATGAAATGTACTTAAATTTAAATAATCAATTATCTCATTAAAAATACACTAGTTTTTACCGGTATATCAGCAAACAAGACTAACCATACATTTAGAAAAAAGGTTTGTATATGAAACTAATAATTACAGATAAAAATTTGAGCAAATATGATGCAAATTAAAAACTTGATGCTATCAGTTGTGGACATTTCGATATCATCTAAATTTAGTGCATTCGAATCGCTTTTAACAACTGAACCATTAATAGAATCTTGAGCTATATTTTATGAAATACAGTAATAAACAATTATTTTAAATAATGCATAGCAAAGTTTTTAAAATCATGTTTTATTAGCAAATTTAAGTAAATAAATGAAAAAAAGAGCAGTAATCAACTTTTTGAATTTATAAAACTAATTTTTATGCGAAGATTTAAATTTGTTTAAATTTTTTAAGCAAATTTAAATTCAAATTATATTCACAATTAATTTGTTTTTAAGCTTAGAAATTGAAAATTGTTAGCATTTTTTGATAAACAAGACCTTATTTATCTAAAAGTATATCATAGATATAAGCTTATAAATGATTATTTAAAATAATGAGCGGAAACGAACAGAATTGATCGAAATGTATTTAACATATGATATCATATTTTAAAATCAATCATTAAAATAAATTATTCGATAAGAATTTTAACCTAAATTGGTATCGATTTGTTCATTGCGTTCGGTTTGTTTGTTCGGTTCATTTGGAATATCGCTGTCAATCGATTGATTGTGGTCGACATCGATATCACGTTTACTCTTCGTTTCTAAATGATCGTCAGTTTCAATATTATTATTAGTGTTTAATTTAATCAATTGTTTGTCCATTTCTGTATCATAAAATCAATTAATAATTTAAACCGTATTTAAATCATTAAAATCAGTTTACTAAATCATTTCAGAAGTTTTATTAAATTATTTATCGTAAATTGCAAATAATTTAAAAAATTAATTTTAGGTAATGTTATAAAATAGTTGAAGAAATGAATTCAAATGAACGTAAATTTGAGTGAACAACACAACACAAACACAAACACAACTGTTAATTGAATCCAAACAATCATTGAATGTACGGTATGTTTACATTACGCGCGCATTACTACGTAATAATCAAACCATTATAGAATTCCCTGTTTGTGCGCAACAAATACACCGATAGAACGCACTCTACCGTAGTATTAACTGATAAGCAAATAAATCCCTAAAAACGCGTATTGAGCGCTGCTTATGAGTGTAACGAACAAATACGTCATTTATGAATTGAATTTAAGCTCATTTTCGAGTTTCATTTTATGGTTGTTTGGCAAACACACACACATTCATACATAAATACGCGTTTTGTTTATTGTGATCTATTAATATTAATTAATTAATTTAATTATTAATGAAATATAGCATTATATTCGCGTTTTTATTGACTAATATTAATTTAAATGACGCTCGGAGTGAGTAAGTCGAGTGATATAAATATTGTTAAGTGCAGTACTGGACACTCGATTAACAATAAGCGAAAACTTGACGAATTAATGAACGAAAATAAACTGTCAATTAATTGGCAAAATGATAAACAATTGGAAATGAAACGCAGTATCGAAAGGTATTTTGCTTTTTTAAACTCATTTTATTTGATTTATTTTAATTGTGGTAAAATTATTAGATTTTCTGAGAACACGTCTCGCGAATCGCCAGCAAAGAGATCTCGAATCAGTACTATTATGTCCAGCACTTCCACCTCAACTATTTATGCCAATAATGGTAACCATTCTATATTTTACTAATTTATAAGTTAATTATATATTTTGTTATACAATACTTTTATTAAGAACAAAGAGACGAATCGAAAATTCAACGTTTTTTTAATTCATTGAAAGCGAAATTTGGTTTTATCAAAGCTGAGCAAAATGACCGAAATTATGATAAATCAAATGATTCAAAAAATATAAATGCCACACAATTACGCGGTTCAATCGCTAGAAGTGATAATAATAATATTGCGTTTAATATAGGCATCAATTGCGCAAATAACTTATCCATTATTAAAAATGAAGAGCAAAATAATGCATTAGAAGTATCGCAACCAAATTCTCAGACTATTTATTCAACACGTAAATTCGAAGAGAAGTCTAGACATAAAAACAATAAAAATAATTTAAAATCAGGCCTAAACATAATGTCGTACAATCCGTCGACACGTTTAGCTCCAAATAGTTTATTCAAAAGGTATCGAAATTATTATCCATATCGACAGGAAGAGAAAGAGAAGTATCGAATGCTAATACATAGTCATTTAAGCACTCCTAACGTGAGTTTAAAGAATGCCATTAATTCGAATAAGTTTCAAACGCAACCAGTTATTGATTTAACGTCATCGACGAACACCAGTAGACGCAGTTCATTACAAAAAGATGGCTTATTTGTTAGTTCTAATGTGGCACACAATTTGACGAACTCTGGTGTACGCACTGAGATATTAGATGATAATTCCAAGAGTATTATAATTGAAAGGATAAAGACTAAGGGAATTGTGGCGCAAACACCGCAACTCAATAACAAGCAATCTTCAGCTATCATTACACATCAATTAATCACTCCATTAATATTTAATCAAACATCTCGAAAATATTCTCCATTACACAGTTCAACGCCGAAAACTGAAACATTGAATTCAAACGTAGTCATTGACAGTGAAGAGATAACGAAATTACCCGAAAGTAGTGATGCGTTTAAAAATCTGATGAAACAGAAAAATAATTTTTTGAACGAAAGCTTTATCTCTGATATGAGAAACTCGTTAAAGTCTACGTCCGATTCGAATGACAGGAGAATATTAGATTGCGAACGAAGGCTAACTCAGTGTAAAATAAAGCGGGAAACGAATGGCGAAAACTTAAAAACTTACATAAAAACGCCATTTGTTAGGAGCGAACTCGTTCCATACATTCCTTTTTTGCCACTCGAATACGTTAAAGAAGAGGATGAAGAAGAGGAACTGGAACTGGAAGACACTTTGCAAGAGGATGTGTCAACAGAATTGCCGGATTTGACGCCAGACATGGAACAGATGATTGATGACGCTATGAGACCGACACCACCGGGAGAAGTATTAACCGAAGCTTTTTCGATAACTATTAAACGTAGAGATATTGAAACGCTATCTGGCCTTAATTGGCTCAATGATGAGGTAATCAAAGTGATTATCTGCATATCGTTGCCCATTAAATGTATATTTTATTTTATTTTTAAGATCATTAATTATTACATGTCGTTAATCGTTGAGAGAAGCAAACTCGACAACTATGCTTCCGCTTACGCTTTCAACACATTCTTTTACCCAAAACTACGAGAAGGTGGACACAAAGTTCTTAAAAGATGGACGAGAAAAGTTGACGTATTTTCGTATAATCTAATTTTCATACCCGTTCATCTTGGGATGCATTGGTGTCTCGCTGTATGTTTAATTGAACGCATTTCCCAATAATGTCAATAAAATCTATTTATGTTTTATCGCTAAACAGGTAATCGATTTCACTCGAAAGAAAGTTCAATATTATGACTCAATGGGTGGGAAAAATAATGAATGCTTAAATGCGTTAAAATGCTATCTAATGGATGAAAGTGTTGATAAGAAAAAGAAAGAATTCGATATGACTGATTGGACATTAGAAATAGTTAAAGTTAGTTATATTGTAGATTAACTTATTTTATTACAAGTTTGTTAATTATCGTATCGTATCGTTTCTTTCAGGAAATACCGCAACAAGAAAATGGAAGCGATTGTGGAATGTTTACGTGTAAATATGCTGAATATATATCAAGAAATTCAAAGTTTAATTTCTCGCAGGTTTTTATAGAAGCAATGATAATTTACTGTACATTAAAAATAAATGATTGTTATTATTTTAGGCACATATGCCATACTTTCGTCGACGAATGGTATACGAAATATTATCGAAGAGACTCTTATAGCGATATTAACTGTCATTTGCTATCACATGTTATCACTATTTCATAGAATTATAAGCTTAAATAGATTCGAAAATGATTTTGACTACTTATTCAGAAAAAATATGTGGTTTTGATTATAATTCTATCAATTTTGTAAATTATTTTGAATAACGTTTGGCATATATGTTTAAAATTACATGTTTTTATCATAATATTAATAATAAAAATTATTAAATAATGAAAAATTATACATTGACTAATAAATAAACGCATATTTAAATACGAAATTTGAGTACAATCTATTATTTGCTGTTAGATGTTGTGTCGCATAATAACGATGATAGCACTCGTCAATATAACTCGAGCCGAACGAACAAAACGATCAAAAGTAAGTTTTGCACGAACAGCTCAAGTCAGTCAGTATACGAGCTTTCATTTATTAATTTTTATTATTCAGATTCCATTACAGCGATGAAGCGAATCATAGCATAGTGTTTTTAGTTTTTCAAACCATTAACGATAGATAATTTTTAAATAGCTTCCCCTGTAATATGTTTTTTCCTAATCGGATGTACGCTATAGTTGAAGTCGCTTTTCAGGCAAACGTCTAACGTCGTGCAAACTTCAATTTGTTTGTATTATTTAACTTGAAATTCGTAAATCGCACTGAAACATAACGTTTGTTTGAAAACTTGAAAAGTGATGAAATAGATATAATTAGGTTATATGAATAGTTGCAGTATTAATAGAAAACTGGTTGGTTTGGAGGCTTCGCGTTCGCGTTGGCGATCACACATCACAACGCAAATGCATTATTATATCATAATATCATAACACATAAGATTAGTTTACCTGTTTGTCTGCATTAAACGTTGACTGCTTTTACACTGTTCAATATTCGAATAGTGACTTTGTGTGCAAATTGCAATACAGTATAAGAATGGGGGTTAATAAAAGGGGGGTCGTTAGGGCGTGCCGTGCGGTCTATGAAGTTGATATTTGCACGCGACATAAACATCATGTTCATAGGTTGGTCGCTTTATTGGGCTTCACTGCCACACCCCGTATGCACTTTATGTCCCTTCATGTGTCGCCGACTTTCATACAACTTATCAGTATCTCTGATGCTAGACTTGATGGTTCATCAAAAACAATTGATGTGCAGTTTATTATAAGTTTTAAACGTGTGTGCGAACATGTTGTGCGCATAGATATGCATTGATATTGTTTGTGCGAATATCCCTTCAAAATTATTTTTTTAGTCGATCACCAAAAATGATAGCTTTTTTCCAAAATAATATGCACATGTGTGTTGTATTTCTTGATACGAAATGGTTGGCAGGTGTGCATCACTTGACACCTGTCATCTAACCAAAGAGCACTAATCCACTCATGTATTCACCATTAAAGTTTTCGTACAGTATATGCTGTAATGTACTGAACTGTAAGCATATTGTACTGTACTGTTACAGTACGGCTAATACTTATTTCTGTCCAATACTCCTAATGCTGGTCTTCCACTAACTCATCGCTAATATCTATTATATAAAACAGTTATCTTAGTTTTATTACAGGCTATTAATTCTGTTTGAACTGTACTTTATCTGAACAAACTTTTAATACACGTATTGTAGTTATAAAATCAATCAATTTTCTATAAATTGGTTCAAATTAAATAAAGAGAGGAAAAACTGTTATTTCTAGCCTGTCATAACATTTAACTTTTTTTAAAAGTAAAATATATTGATTGCAAAGGTGCTGAACATGACAATGTTGTACTTATGTTTAATACAAAAAAGCTCTGTTTAGAATGGGTTTTGAGGGTGTGGTTCATTTCACGGATTAAGACTATTTATATAATATAACGTTATATTAAAGAGAGCAAAAGCGTGGAGAAATATTGTGCGAATATTTTGTTCTTACATTAAATGATTGATTTCATTTGGTTGACTTCTATGGTTCCACCCTATTATATTCGATGTATCAAACCCTTAAAACCCTACGAACAGTAATGTCCAAAAAGCTAACATTTCATAATGAAGTATATGCTATGTTAGCATAATTACTTCATATCTATCTATACATATTTCATGTTATATGCATTTCTGCCATATTAATCTATGCTTTTTAAAAATTTAAGTTATATTTGCGAATAATGCATACTTTTTTGCATATAGTTTTATGTTTAATGTATTTCTAATATAGTGGTTTTTGTTATTACGCATTTGCTATTTAGTTAATACTCTAAGATTATATTTGAACATCAATTTGAATGCTAAATGGACACAATTGTATGTTACTTTTTTATGATTTTGTCTGTTGTCTCAAATTAATGTGAAATAATTAATTAATATATAAAAGTTTTTTGTTTTATGAATACAATTTTGTGTTGGATTATTTAAAAAAGGTTTAAGAATATCTTAAATATAATTTAATTACACTTTTAAGTTAATCGCAAAGTAATAGTATATAACGAATAAATAAACTAAGTTCGTGTAAACTTTCTAAATAATAATTCTTTCACTTTAACTTACAGCTAATATAAAAATTCTTTTTACCAGTAATTATATTTTTCACATTGATATATAAAATTCGAAACAAATATTTTTTTTATTGATTTTCTTATTAGTTAATTATTTTATCTATGATTAAAATCGCTAATAACGCATAAATAAAACATGAATTTTTGTTAAAACGCAACTTCACAACTTTCATACTCGATGTAAAAATGAAATAAAACGATATGAGTTGTGACGCAGTATTGTAGTGTCTGATATCAAATCATGATACGTGTTCTGATTCTGTTCGAACAACTATATAACAAATGATGTCCACTACATGTATGATAAAGAATACTGTGATTATTGATTTTCTATAAATCATTTTTATTCTCACAATATCTCTGACCACTTAAGCTTACATATTAAGCTGTAGAATCAAATATAAAATTACACACTGATATGAGCTAATATTGTGTATTCTTCAACCAAACTTATATAAATAAAGTTAAAACTTTCAATTTGAAAGATCTCTCGAAGAGCGAGAGTGTACGTGATTTCGACCATAAACGAACGTATATTTTATTTATAAAGAAATCACTATTTATCACACTTGTCATATTTAGTACTCCACCTAAAAAATTTCAACTATTATCTAATAAATTTTTTCCTATCACATCTTAAATAATTGGGTACTTGTATACATCCACAGAGGTGTTGTGTTGTTAGTGCTAAAAGGGTCAAATCATTAATTATGCCAACGAATTTAGCTCATACCTCATACGCTCTATATATAGCAATTTGTCAACATTTAAATTATTTAAACTTTAATGCAGACAAAATTTTCTAGCTTTAAATAATAATAATTTATTGTAACCAAAATAAATATTTTATGGGACAATAGTGAAATTTAAAACAATATTTGGCGCTCCAGTCAGCGCTTCGTCATAAATAATAAATTCACCAGTACTTTCGTAAATATATAAGCTTATACAGTATATAAATAAATTTGAAAATGTTTTACCTGAAGCCTAAAGAATATTAATAAATAATTAGGGGAAATTTTAAAAATAGTGTAAACATGTATTATTTATATTTTTGCCAATAAAACACTAAATCATTAATGCGTTCATGAATAAAATAGTTTTTATTAAATTAATAAATCGCTTAACATGTAATTACGAAAAAAATTGCATAAAAAAATACATACCGATCGTATTTTTCAAGAAATGAAACATTTTGAAAATGAAACCCATGTGTTTTTCTTTCGTAAATGTAATTGATATCAATAAATACTTGCACATTAGGCCATAAAATAGCAAATGTAAAATGTAAACGAACTTAAATGAATAGGCAGTACAAGTTCAGAGCTTTTTATACCCGAAGATAAATCTATCAAGAGAGCGGTAGGAATATTGTCTTATCTATTTTAACCAAGTTTGAAGTGCTTTAGCAAATATTGCTGTAATACAGTAATCAAATATATATTAAAGGCAATTATTAATAAAAAACCAATTATAACTTTGTTAGCTATTTATTTAGGATTTTGATTTGAATTTAATGCAATTGAAATTAAATCAAATTATTTTACATCACTTTTCTAAATTACAGCGTAAAATAAATTTAGTGTTATTAAGAAGATTTGTTTAATTAAAACTACAGAGAGTTTACTGTAAAAAATCATGTGTTACAGTGCAGTGGAATCACAAAACCGTTTTAAGACAATATAACACTTGTGTACACCTGACGTTTTAACCACGATTTTGATAACATTTCAAAAATATTACGACTATAGACTAAGTAAAGGAAAAATTATTATTTTTGTCAAATAATATTAAATAGTAAACTATACATATGTATACGTTTATCATTTCGTTTTTTTTGATTAATGATGTAATTATTTCATATTTTCATAATCTATTTTAAAATTCAGTTAAAAATATTTAAATCTAATCGGATTTATCAGTAATAGCTGATACTGCGATGCGTATAGAAAACTTAAATTCAAAATTAGATTCAATTCTTATGAAATGAATTAATGAATATAGCGCTTTATATTGACATATATTTTTGGAAATCCTGTTTAAAGGTGTTTTATAAACAGGTACAACATCTGCTATTGTCACGCGAGATAACTTCCAATAAAGTCTAACGGGTAGTATTAAATGACGATAAACAGTTTTTTTAACGTACATCAATGATATTATCAATTCTTTACTTCAGCAAAATTCAGATGAAATTAAAACTCGTCGGCAACAGTAATCTTTAATTAATTGTAACTGAAATTTATTTCCTTAAAAAAGATTTCATTATCCGAAATACTGAAAACTTTCACTCGTAATCGTATGACAATATCTTTTTTGGCACAAATGTATAATTTTTAGGCATTTACAAAATAAATACTTTACTGTATAAAATGATGTATAAAATATGATATTTATATGTCGTATTCGAAAACTTTTGCAGTTCGAGCCATTAATTATTTACAAAAAAAATAGAATTAATGTTTCCGATGGACTAATTTTTTTCGGTTTATTACATGCTTCTTGTTATTAAAAACTCTTTAAATCGATTGATTTTTGGTTTCTCTTTATACATAATAGGTATGGAATAGTTCTCTGTAAGCCCATGTGAAAAATTTTCTTGTTTGATACATTGTGATTCATTTTTATTGTTTTATTGAGAATTAAAAATATTAAACTGATTGCATTAATCGAACCGAAACAGAATAATTGATGCCTGGGTTTACAGACATATAGTATGGCATGGAAACGGTAAAACAATTAATTTAATAATAATAACATATTATTTCGTTCAGTTAAAACAATTAAGCAAAGTTATAAATTAAAAAATAAAATATCACAGCAATTACAAAATTTTTTAAATGAGTGTTATTTAATTACATAAAAAAACATTTTAAAATATTATAACTTATAAAGTATAGTCCCTTTCTATTATCGACTATTTTAATTTGTTTATTGTAGAGCAGTGGTTTTCAAACTTTTTCCTTCCGCGACCTGTAACGAAGTGGTTGGTACCCCACGTGAAACGTGTCCAACACTTCGTTATTAACTTACGATATTATTAAAACACTAAAAGCTTTTCTCAATTAAATTAATATTTAATTGAAATAACTTCTCAATTGGTTAGCAATTGAATATAACTTTTATTAAACAAAAACAAATGAGTTACAAAATAGAGTTATGACCACAGTTAGTGAATGAAATCAAACAAAAGCCCACTTGTAATCAAGTGATGATCGCTTTTATA
>JAQGAW010000462.1:0-29248 GCA_034698025.1 Phthiracarus crinitus
ATATTGAATTTCGGTTATTTCGGTTAGTACCATCAAAATCGGTTTTTTCGGTTAAAAAATTTATCTTTTAAAATCATCATTTTAACACAGGTAACGCAATGAACTTGTTTAACCGAGGTTTCAACCTTTAAAACTTGTTCGGTTAAAACCGATTTTTCCGAGCCCTAATAATTAAAATCAACAATAAAATTAGTAAAAAATAGTTGTATATAAATTTTTCAAACATTATTATTTTTCAAATTATTTTATGCTATTTTCTGATTCTTATAGAAAAAATTTCGAAAACTCACTTTTCTATAAATTAAGTAGATTTTACTCACTGAAAAAGTTTCAATACTGTAAAGAAATTATTAAAATTTAAACCATACATTTTTATTTCCAATGCTAATAATAATAATAATCTAATTTTTTAAAAAAAATTATCCCCTATTAAAGCAGTATTTGAAACAATCCGCTCACATATAATGTTTTAATTTAATGAACTTAATTGCATTGTTAGCCTAACTTATTAATCAATTAGTGGTGTGCTTACCATTTGTTTGAGTTTCAAATAAATGCGATGAAAATTGTAAATATTTTAAGCTTTATGTTGAAAATTTAAACTTAAGCACTTAAACTTAATTTACACTGTAATATTATATCACATCTAATGGCATAAATATAAAGTTAAGATGACATTAATCCAATAACGTTTTACGACATTCTAATTTACGTTAATATCAATTTTGCTCGTATTAGTGACGAAAACGTTCGCAACTTTCAACTAATGCTGTTTAACCAACTAATTTAACGCACACTAACTATTATTTTGATTAGCAATTTTCGCTCATGTTTTCGCAAAGATTATCATCCTATGAAAAGTGATTCATTTCCCGGAACTTTAACAGCATATTTTCGGTCAAAACATAAGACGTAAAGTTAATCTCATACATATATTAACGTTTACTGACTGTGCTGTTACTGACGTAGGCTTTGAATACGTACAGACAATTTGTCAGCTTTTTTTCTATTTCATCTGTTGTCAAATGTTTTTTCAAAGTTTTTAAGTAATCAATCATATATTTTTTTAAAAAGAGATCATTTTTTGTGAAGTAAGATATCCTTCAAACGCGTAAATAAAGACTGTTCTCACTTATCTTTAGAATTTCGAGAGATTTTATTGTATAAACAATGAAAGTAGTTTCAGTAGAATTTATTTTCCGAAGTTAATTGATAAATGATAAATATTTTGTATTCATCGTGTAAAGTGACCCAAAAACAAAAAAAATCGATCCTTTGCTGTCATCTCTTTATATGTTTATGGCTAATATCTATATTAATAATATTTAGGTTTATTATCGTAGTTTTATTATTCCCAGATCTTCTAAAAATAAAATTGATCAGGTAATCAAAAAAAGATTAATGAGTTAAGAAAATTTCCATAAAAAATAAAGCATGCATCGGTTCATTTTGACTGGCTTTGAGATGGTTTTTCATTATAATGTATTTTGTATTCAGAAATTATTTTTCACATACTTCTTATAGTGAAATAGAGCGGTGGAGTGTCCGGCCGCCCGTCTGTGTGTCCACAGATTTATAATTACTATTATTGATTTAACTTGGATTCTAATAAACTTTAAATCTCAACAAACTTTTTAAGTAAACCCAAAACTATAGATTTATAAGAGTAAGCTCAATGCATGTGTCATTAATATTTTATTGTTTACAGTGCATTTAAATATTGTATTAAGTATTTAAAAATATAAAATTATACATAAATTAATTTAAAAGTCGAAATAAATTAGAACAAAAAATTATAGCTGAAATCATTTGTAAACACATTTGTAAATTAATTCCTGACAAGTAATAAACGCAATTTAAAGTATAGAAACTTAAAATGTATAATTTGATTCATTTTTACTAAAAAATTTAAAATAACATCATATAAAATAAAGAATTTGTAACTAAACAAGAATTTTTCCATAGTTTAACATTGAACTTCAAACTTTGAAGTGAGAAAACTCACAAAAAACACTAGTTTATACAAAAGCTATATTTAACAAAAAAATAGGTGTACTTAGAAAATTGATAGTACAGTATATAGTGATTTGGATTTACTTTTATTTGCCTCATATTTTATCATTATTTTTTTATTCTCTACAAATACTGTCTATCCTTAGTTAATTTACTAATCTTTATATTAAATCTATTTATTAAATAGTCTATATTAATAAAAAAGAATATTCATATCTCTCCATAAACTCTCATCCGAACACAACCTTGAAAATTCTTAATATTAATCTTGGACTCTTAAGTTAAAAGTTATCAAAGTGTATTTTCAGTAAAATTTAGGCTTAATTCTATATTAATTTGATAGACTTTGTCAAATCCATATGCTCCTCAATTAAGTTTAAAAATTATTATTATCGTTTAATAGTGTTTAAATCAATATCTGAATCGATAATACCAGTTCAAGATAATGTGTCACACAATTTAAGGCAAAAGTTTTAAAATTCATATATTTTTTATTGGAATTTAGATGGAATTCTAAAAATGGAAATTCAGTTTGATTCAGTGCTGCGAATAGAGAACAGCACATGTTTGCAGTTATATAAAACATTCTATAGAATTTTTATTTTTTACAAACTTAAATTTTTGTTTTGTAATGCCGTTTGAAACAGGAAAAAGCTCACGAAAATTTTGTTTTATGTCTGAATGCGTTTCGCTTACAATTTTTATTATTTTGAATTCTTATTGATAAGAATGGAAGAAATCCCAGATAAGTTGAGTAATTTATTAAATTGGATAAAACTTTCTTTAATGCTGAAATTGCTTAATTCAATCATACGTTTTTAAAATTTAAAACTATTTAAAAATCTAAAATTTGAATTATAATTAATAAAATGATAAGAACTGGAAACTATGAAACTAGAGTTAAAGTTTATTTTATCACTTTTTAATTATTTTCTAATTTTATTAGAAATATTTAATATTAACGTTCTTTTTTTAGAATACTATTCATAATATATCACATAAATAATTAAATTAATTTTTTGAATATTGTGGTCTCATTATTATTTAAATTGAATATAATATTATTTTAATATCAGAAACAGCATTTGAAAAGTGCTTCAAATTAAGAATAAAGAGTGCAATTTCGAAACAGTATAATAACGAATCAATAATTATATAATTTTAAGCTTAAGCTGTTCACATAAATTTATAACCTTATCAACAGAGAAACTTTAAGTTTTAAAAGTTTAGATGTAACCGTAGAACGGACATTAAATTTATCATAATATTGACACTCTATTTTTAAAAAGTTTTCACAAATCTATTTTTATTGTCGAATGGTTAAAAAATATATGGTTGAAAACTATGAATATATTTAACTAAAGATAATTCATTAAAATAGATAAAATTTATCAATATCAATATGACATACAATTTACCATTTAGTATACACTTAATTTTGATAAATATTCTATTATATCAATAATTGTTTAACAGTATTTGTAGACGAGTTTAGAAAATTATTTTATATCCTCATTTTAACAAATTCCAGTATATAATAGGCAAAGCATTTAATAAGATGTTATGTTATTAAAGTGTTAAATTATTAAACATTTAAAATAAGATATGAGAGGCATATCGTTAACAAATCATCTCAACACTTAACCCCAAAGCATTTCGATTAAACAAATTATAGTCATAATCTTAAATATAAAACATATGAGACAATTTTGGATAACTTATAGATTAATAAATTTAATTTTTAATAATTATTTTACTAACGACTTCGCCTTAACAAGTTCAATACAGATATTTATGTTTAATGATAACACTGCGGCACATAAGGAAGTTTTTTATTTTTTAAAAGAAAATTTAATAACTCACTAAATTATACGCATGAAGTAAAAAGCAAAATATATGAAACATGATAGCGTCAATTACCTGACCTCTAAATGGCTAAAGTTGAACTGTTATTTATAGTCAAAATTTTGCTACATTATGTATCACAAACATTATACATGTATAATTATGTCTCAAGTTTTTCGTGTTATTTACATTCAGGGCACGGGTGTTATTAAAATATAGGATTGAAGCGAGAATTTTAAAACAGTGATATTTTGTATACATTATCATAACTAGCGGTTTCATAATAAACTGAATGCTTATTTAAAGATGAAATTCGGTAATCACCGAGTACTGCAACTGATGATGACATTTGAGGCGCATATTAGCATATAATAAAGGAGGAGATGTGTTATAATTTTTGATATATAACCGTATTTAGATATCATGTATAGAATAATTTATTTTTCAACACAAAACTGATCGCATTTATTTATTTAATGAGAGGCGCACAACTCATTTAATTTAAACTTAACACTTTAACGGCTTTTGTTGAGCCCGAAGAAATTATCATTGAGATTAATTTTTTATAACGCGTTTGATATTTCTTATTTCTCTTACAGCTTACGAAAAAAAGCAATAATAGAAAATCATGATAAATATAATGAGGAATGGCTTCGCTAATTCAAGTTACTGGAAGAATCTTTAGCATACAGTATTTCGAAAGTGAATTCATTGACTGTATGCATATTATATTACTTGAGGGCAAGTAATCATGAAATAGCATTGAAGATACGGCACTTAAAAAAGAAGACTAACAAAAAACGAAGGTATAAGTCATAATATTTAGAATTAAAATATTCAAAGTAACTGTAATTACATAAAAACTAAGAAATATTCAGATAGTTTCTATATTTATCAAAGTTTTAATATATTCACTAATTAAAAAAATTCATATTCTGTAGGTATATATAAGTTATATTAAAAAAATTTTTGTTTTTTTAAATAAAACTCATGATGAAAAATTTAATATTTAAACTTTCATAGTAAAAAGTATGATTTTTTGTTTCAAAGTTTACTGTTACAGTATTAAAATTATAGTATCATAAATTACATTTTACAAACTTCCGAATTGTTAAAAGCACTATTTTATTGCTAATTGAACTTTCAAATTAAAATTGATCTTTGAATCATTTTAATCTAAAACCATATAACACTAAACAGCTTGAGAAAGATAATCTCAATTTAAATTTGTTGTGCTAAAAAATTGACAATCATTAATAAAAATCCTTTAATTATTGCGGTCTGAAAATTCTTTGTTGCGCAGAATATTGAATAATATTTTAGTTTTCGAAAAAGAAAAGTTTTAATATAACTCGAATTAATTATATTAATACTCTTGATTCGTGTTTGGATTATTAACAATGAGTACAAATTAAAGCTTCGTTCAAATATACAGTAATACAGAACAAACATTTTCAAGTAATTTATGCGTAAAAATAAAATTAGAGAATTATTATTGTAAATACTAAAATAAATAATTGGATGGGAAAAAATCATAACAATTTCGGGTAAAATTTTCATTTGAATCGCACGCTATAACAATATTAGTGATGTGTTCACTAATTAAATTTCTGTCCATAGAAGTGTGTCTTATGTTCATTCATGCCTATTGAGTCTATTGAGGCAAAAATAATAAAGAAGTTTTCAAAACATGCGACTTAAACATTTAAGTTATAGCTTATACTATACGGTCTACTTTTGCTAATTAATCGTTTTTTTGTGATTAAAATTTTTACATCAGTTTTATACAAATTGACGCGACTCTACCTTTTTATAATTATTGGCTTGTATTATATTAGTCAGAAACATGTGATTCGTTGCAACTCTTGTTTCATAAAAGATACGATTTTCGTAAATCTAATTAATGGGTTTTTTCTAATTAACCTTAAAATGCTATGCGAAATGATGTTTGCAAATGGGTTTCGCAGAGTTCGATGCCTTTAAAACACATTTGTAGTGTCGCTAAATTTGATGCGATCTAATGTGATACTAACTTAAGTTAACGATGAATCTGTTTTTGGCAAACAGTATTCTGTTTAAACGGTAACACTGCTAACGTATCCGTTAAAAAGAAAAATCGATTCGTTATATACGCTTTGATATAAGCGAAGCAATGCATTGCCTCCGCATTATAATAAGTTAGCGTGAATTATTATATGCCCAAAACGTATACCAAAGTATATCACTGTTATAACCAATATCTGTGCTCAAATTTTTGTAACACAATGGAGAAACAGAGAAATCACAGAGAAATGAAAATATTCGCAGTTAAAGGCAGTTATTGTATTGTTGTGTACGTAAAAATTGATGCAACAAGAAATACATTTGAAATGTAAAGCACAGCAAACTCGACCAGAATATAACGACCAGTAATGCGCAAAACTCCTCGAAATCGGTTATATCCTAATTTCTTTCGCATGACTGACATTCGTATCAATGATTCTTTATTTATAGCGCAGAGTTAGAATTATATGACCGCTCAAACAAAAAAGTATGGATATATTCAATACTATTGTTAGTATTGTGTACGAAATTATTTTACGATTGCCATTGAAATTCATCGCACACTTTAAAGTTATTCTTTAATCGAGAAGAATAAAGATGTTAAAGCATATCAATAAAGCACTTTATATCAAAATCAAGTGTTTTCAATAAAAAATGAATTCTTAAATAAATGTTATGTACAACATTGTTATGAATTAAATAAATGTGCATATAATCTCTTGTAAATAACCGTAAATATTACTCAACCTTATAGTATTGATTTTCAAAAATTTCAATACATGTAATTGAAATGACTGAAAACTTTCACGATTAATTAATTTCTAAACAATTACGCAACAATTATTATGCTAAAAAAAGAAATAATTTTATTCAAATTGATAAGAATTGTATAACAAAATTACCATATATTTAAATCATTTATAAAACCCAAAATAAGAAAGTAATCATTAATGATCGTGAATGAGCTGCAAGAAGAGAGAACAACACTAACACTAACACAAAACTGAACTGAACTGAACTGAACTGAACACACCTCTTCGAAATTTAAATCATAATTTGAACAAACTTTGAATCAAGCGATCATTATGTACAAAGAGATGCAAATGCCACACAACATGCAACTTCTTTCAAATTGATCCAACATTTTAATCAAATTTTAAACAAATTGCATGCATAGTATCCGAAAAATCTTGGTTCTATAAATTTTCGTGTTGTTAATTAAAAAATATCGAACTTGTAAGAAAGAATAGAAATATGTTATGGCTATAAATAAAAGTGCAGTACAATATAGTACTGAATACGCGAGAAAACTGTAAGAACACATGCTGTTATAATTACATCAATAAAATTGAAGTGACAGCGATTCGGATATAAATGATACCAATGCGTCCTCATTAAAGTATATTAAACTTTTGTTTAAATTGTAATCTAACGGTGTATTCTTAAGTCAATGCATATGAAAAAACTATATTCTTATTTATAGCTATAGTAAAATGAGCACATCATTTATCTTTATCGTTGACCAATAATTAATCGCATTTGAATAAATTTATTGGATCCTAAAACGCTATTATTTTATTAAAAGCTCGTATAATTTCTTTATTCAAAACAAAATCTTCGAATTTATATTAGTTTAAAGTTCTCCAGTTAAGTAAATATTACTTAAAATAGTTCAATGAGCCTTTAGAAAGCTTTTAATTTGATTAAAAAAACTCGGTATTTCATTAAAAATTCAACATATTCAACATTCAATGCAATCTGCATTATCTGTTTTGAATCAAAAAAGTCTCATTTAATTACTAAAGCAAATGATATTTTCAAAATTATATTATTTGCCCATACAATTATGCATATTTTTGTTTGGCTTATCGGTTATTTGGCACAACGATTTTTTAACCGTAATTTTTCTGTATAATAAACCGATAATAAAATAAAATCTTCAAAACTAAACATAACTTCTTAATTAATACTTGACTATTAATAAGATTTTACAAAGATTATAAAACTAAAAATAAGATGTGAAATCTGTAATACAGAACTGGTGTAAATTTACAAAATGCGACAAAAATAAAATAAAGAAAAAGTGGCAATTAAAAAGTTAAGTTCGAAATTCATTATTTGTTGTTTGAAAGCAGGCATTATTACACATTGCAATACTACTACTTATACATTGTTTGGATAGTCATTATGCGCGACTTATGTTGATTAGCGCTCGATAATGAAACAGCAATACATAAAATTAGTTGCCTCTAATTATAAATTGCGAGCACAAGTGACAAACAGTCGTACGAAAACAAAAGAGAAACGCTTAATGAAGGAAACGAATAAAAAATCAGCATTTTGTTGTAATCTATTGTCAACACTTAAACAAAAAAAAGTACGCTTAATAACGAGTTGATTAAAACCACAAAATTTAAAATAATGAGAGTAGTATTTCCAGATCGTATTCAAAATCGCTGCTTATTTTAAATGAGAGCAGAAACTACTTGAAACTTTTTTTAATAATTTTGTTTCCAAATGGATAAAACATCACGTTTTATAAATAATGTTAAAAGGTATAAATAGACATACATAACCAAAATACTCCTTTAAATTTTCTTCTTGTGTGTCATTTGTAATATATTAAACGAAATTAGATTCAGAAAATTATAGATTCAATCTGCGATACATATTTAATAAGCGGAAGGTATTTCTATTTTAGATGACTTAACAGATTTAAAATACAAATTTTAAATAACCACTTTTTGTATATGTTTTAATCATCTATATTTGAAACATTTTAATTGAATATATGTTACTTAAGTTCCAAAATTAATTTTATTTTTAAACTTATTTCATTAACATTAAAAAATCCATTACGATAGATAAAAATCTGATCATTATTAGTTAAGTTTTTCAAAACAAAATCATACGATACTGTTAATGCAGTATAGAATAATTCTTAAACATAATTTGAACACGTTTTTCTCTAAACAAATAGATGCATACGTATAACGTTATATTGATTTATTTAGTATGTTTATTGAATCGCATTTCATATGCTGAAACCATAATCCGAATGATCCAAAAAAGCACTAATGTGTAAAAAAATTTCATGCTCTACAACACACGATGCATTTAAATGTAACAACATATTTATATTTTTTTTAGTTTTGAGAGTTATGTCATAAGTCATTTTTTTGAACATTTAACTTTTCTCTTACGTTCATCTAAACCACATCATTAGATGACTGCCATCCGTTAGTATTTAGTTCTACTAAATGCTTATGAAATTTATAAAAATTTTCATATCATAAATACACAGTAAAAATAGTAGTTATTAATAATGATGTGGTAATGATTCAAGAATTTTTAGTTGGCGTTAGAAGACTAATATTGCAGTAATAGGCAATCAATAAATTAGCGATTTTTGGTTTTTTGATTTTTTAAATTTTCTTCTACTTTCTGTATGTTTAAATACATAACTAATTAACATTGTGAATAATTAAGATCAAGGGGTAAAATATTATTTAATAAATAAATTCAAAGAATTTTATTATTCTTAAAGAATTATTCTTTGAGAAAAATAGCTAATTTTTTATAATTTTCTCGAATTTAGATTTTAATTAAAGAATTTTATCGCTCATTATATCATTATTATTAGCATTTTAAAAATAATTTTCAACAAAATATAATGTGCCACTGCTAATTTTATGCATTTTTTGTTAAATAAGTTCTTAGTTGTAGGATAATACGGTATTTTATTTCAAAGAATTGTGCCATAATTCTCAAAGAAAATTTTAAAATTTACCAAAGATTTTTTTACAGAATTTCAATCAATTTTCTCAAAGAAAATTTTACCTTTGATTATGATAAAATTAGCTGTAGATATATTACAATTGGATAGTTATGCACTCTATCTAATATGCCAATGTTGTTTAGCTAACCTTTTTGAATATAAACGAGAAACTCTAGAAAGAAAATCTAAATCTACAAATTGAAAAAAATAAATATTTGTTTATACTTTAAGCTACAAAAATCCAGTATTTGGCAATAATTTAATAAGAATATTAAGGGAAATGATGCTAAACTCGATAACATGCAAAACTGAAATGTGTTTCAAAATGTCTATAACAACATTATCGACGGCTCTGTAATGTTATTTTGACAGAGAATTCCTCGCAAGTTCACGCTCGAAGAGCCTGTTCTATGTATTCCCATGAGATTTTTCATATAACAGCCAAAACTGGAAAGAGAATGATGAGCACCAGAATACATCGCATCCAAAAGCTTTGAAAGCAATTAGTCTCTAAACCATCTGCAATAATGTTAGAAAGACTTATTTTTTTCACGAGAAATTGGTCCGTTGGACAGACAGATAGATTGCTATTTCATCGATAGATATATAGAAATTGTAAGAAAATTTCAACTTCTAAGGAATAACGCAATAAATATTGTGCTCAACGAGATTAAAGTTTAAATTAGAGAAAAAGGAAATAATAATCTAATATTGAGTGTACAGTATTTTTGAAATTGTTTTGAAAGTTTTATACTTTCTTCTTAAATATTTACTTAATATTTTATTATATTATACACATTTATAAAATACAGTGTAAAAACATTAAACTCATAAATAAATTAAATTATCAATTTATAACATATATATAACTTTTTTGTTTAATTGTTTATTTTGTGAAAATAATTTCATAAGAATAATAAAAAAAGATTTTGGTTTATCCAGTAAAATACAAAAATTCATAAAATCAATTCAAAATTTTTAATTTTCGTTTGAATCAAAAAATTGTTTTTATCATTTATAATATTTTGTTCCATTTACTAAAGATGGTAAAGATAAATAAAAATCTTATATCTCGCGGCATCAAAGTAAAGCACACATGCATTATACCAACAATTTTTATTTCAACATTTAATTGTTTGCATAGGAAATAGTTATTATCGATGTTGAACGACGCGTGTTTCAAATTTAAATTGGGTTTTAGTTTACGAAAACATCTCTCGATTCACACAATCTGACCAAAAGCATGGATGTATAGAATTTGACAACCAATTTGTATATATTATATTTGTATATCTTAGCATAAAATATAACAAAAATTTTATAATATATATAGATTAGACTCGTTTTATATTATATTAAAGTTGTGCTATTAGTTTGGTTTAAACTTTTTTGTAAAGTAGATTCAAATTTGGTTTTTAAACTTTTGTACAGATAATTATGGTTTACACAATTATAGGATTAAGTGCTTTATAACTTACAAAAATGGCACAATTTATTAGCATATCATAACAATAAAATTTATAATTACATCATAATAAAGCAAAAGCGTAATAATTGTTTAAAATGTAGAACTTTAGCAATACTATCGTTTAGTCTTAAGATTTTACGATTTAATAAAGTTAACTGTAGATTTAGACGTTTTGTTTTTAGATTTTAGCTGTGATATTGAGTTATTTGTTTATGTGAGGTCAATAACAATCTCCCTCTCCCTCTCCCTAACCTCAAATAATTTCTCAAATATAACTATAAAACTAAAAAATTTAAATTAATATGTTGTGAATAATGTAAGTAATATTATAAAGAATAATAAAAATATTATTAAACCTGTTATGAATTTTAAGACCAAAACCAATTTTTAAAACAATCTCAACATTTAATATACTGAAATGAATGGAAATTATAGATATACATAAGCTTATTGCTTATTGCTTTTGCCTTCGGATATATATTCAACACATAACAATAAAGTTTTACATTTTGTTATATTTTAAGGAAAAAGAAAATCGTTCGCTTATAAATTGTGTGACACATTGTATAAAGTGAAACATTACTTTTGAGAAAAAAGGAAATCTATTGCAAAAGAATATAATTTTATGATTTCCATGATAAAACAATTTTAAAATATCGCAAATCTGGATTAAATATGAAAAAAAGAAAGTTTGCGCAAAAGAAATCTTTTGTGTGTCAGTGCTATCTAAAAGAAACAGCTTTTTCTTAAAAATTTCTGCATTGATAAAGTGAAAACAAGTGATTATATTTTGAATTTGATTGCTTTATACAAACACAGGCACACAGTCTATTACAATGAACACTGATTCGCCAGATGTTTATCCACACAGAAATTTCCACTTGTTTTTAATGCTCAATTAAATCAGCTTACAATACCGAGACTAAACACTATCTTTATTCTAGGTATCTCAAGCCCAATTTAAAATATTGCACTTAAAAATTTATTTTATATAAAGTCCAATTAATTTTTATTATAATTATTAACTAAATGAGGAAAAACTCATATTAATTAAAGTTAAGTTTACTGTACTAAAGAATTAATTTAAAATAAAATGTCTAAAAAATTGACTTTTAAAATTCATTATTATTTGAAATTTTTTAAACTTTTCTCTGCAATAAAAATTGAAGTCGAAGTTTTCCTGAAAGAATTTAAATTATTAATTAATTTGAATAATTCTAATTGTGAATGCAAATAACTTCTACTACAGTATCAGTAGTAATAGTATAGCATTGCAATTAAATATGAGAGCAACGAACGAATTCAACGAAATCACTAATTTAGGATATAATCATTCTGTTCTGCTGATAAGATTTTTGTTAATAATAGGGATTATTAGAACATACAAAAAAGACTACACACACTCGAATTTACCATGAAAGCCACTTTGAATGGCATTTATTTAAGTTACACTCTTGACAATAATAACATGATACTAGAATTTAATATAAGCTTAATACAGATTTTCTAGATTTTCGTATCTCCAATACAAAAGTAGCGTTGGAGTACATTTAAAGAAATTGCGAAGGATTACATAAAAGTAAGGATGCAATGCAATGCTGAGCACAGATTCTTTATTTAAGCAATAAGAAACGAAAATAACGAAATACAATACGAATCATGCATACAACAGAATATTGAACAACATATTAGATATAATAGCTAACCATTAGTTGAACCTTACCGTACGTACTCTTCTATAAATTCTTTGCGTTTGGTTCAGTTAAAATAAGATCTAACATAACCATGTTGTGACACTAAATTCTTTACCTCAATGGACTCCTAAGAAAGGAAGTGGACTCGCATTTCCGGTCAGGAAATTTCTACAGCTCTCTCCGAAGACATTCTAGTTGTCAACGTATTGACAGCACATATGTGTAGAGCAAATCTAGGCTATATATTGTTTATAATAACATACCACATACTGTCTAAATATTGCCGCAAAATTTATTTAACTTAGTATGCATTTCTAAATCATCAAAACAGGAATTCCTTTCATCATAATCTCCTCTTTTATTTAAATTTTTCTGACATCATTCACTCTCACGCATTCGCCTGTTATTTCATGCAAAAATGAAAAAATATTGACATATTTTGATATAATAGTCACTATCGGTAATAAAGGAAAAATGTTTTAAAATATTTTTCCTTTTGAATTTGCCAAACCATAAAATTATAAAGAATTGAAAAATTTTCGTTATTACCAAAGACTCAAATACTTAACTGCGTGGGGATTACTATGCAATAATTAAAAAAGAGAAATGTTGGATGAGATGAAAAATATGCTCATTTCGTACGTTACAAAGATAATCAAATTATACATATACATCATGCAAACGTTGGGAGCGTTGAACCCAAGATTATTGCGTGGGCAGTGATCAAACTATTTCCACTCTAGAATTTGAAATATTTACAGTCAATATTAACCCCAGACAAATCCATTTTATAGTTATTTAATATTTTTTATTTAAATCAATATAAAATTAGTTTGTCGAACATTATACTCAAAAATAAACTGTTTTTATAGTTCATATCTTGAGTAAACTAGAGATTAATTTATGAGTTTACAGTATAATATTCATATAATTATCGGTGTCATTGCTGATTATATATAATTTAAGTGCTGACGAGTTCGTGAGCTTACAGTAAGTTAAATAAAGATAAAAGAAATTTCTCATAAATTATTGGAAAATTATGAATCAGTAATTGTTTGATAATTTTAGCACTTGACTGTTACAGTATAATTCCTAAGATTTAAAGTCAAACGTAGGATGAATGAAGGATACACAAGGATTCCAAACCGTATAGCAACAACCCTTTCCACAGAAACTACAGAATTAAATGTCTAGGAATACATGTACAGTACAGCAGATACTGCGATGGGTTTTATTTATTATCTAACGCTAATGATAGCGTTTTTAAATATACAATTTGGATAATAAATTTTAAATCATGGTTAAATTTTTTTTAAAGTTTATTAACGTTAAGTTTAGTATTTTAGTTGCACATTATTTCTTATTTTATTGCAATTGTGTCACTACTGTCAGGCTATAAAAAATAATTTTTAAAACATTATCATTTCACCAAATTTAGATTAAACGATGCAATATTTTAGAGTTTGTTTGTAAAAATTCGATTACATTTATAGATTATACAATCTATTAAAAATTTTAATTAATTAAACAGCAATTAATAAAATACCGAAAGAAATTTTAAATTAAATTGAAATCTTAAAATTAAATTGTAAAACAAATGTAAAATTTCACTTTAGTTTAACCACATTAATAGTTGATAGTTAAATATGCATTAAATAATAAGTTTAAATAAATAGATAATGTCAAAGTACCGTAAATGTTATCGATTTATTAAACAAAAAAAAGCTTAATATTTTTTTTAACAATAATCTTTTCAATAAAACTTTGCTGAACAAAAAAAAGAAGTAAAACACATTAAATTTAGTTAAACTTACTATATTATAGTTTAGATCATAATCGTTATATTGCTCCAAATATGCCAGAAAACGCAGTAAACTTAATTTATTTCTAAGTTATTTATATGTGTGGTCGCATCGAACAAATACTATCTAACGTTGAAGTTTATTTTTAAAAATACAGTACATCTCAGTTTACAAAACCAGTATTGAATTATTTTTTTTAAAAAAATCAAATTTAAAACATCAATTTAAATTAATGTCGATTTTTAAAAATATATGGATTTTTACGTAGTTTTTTAAATATTTTTATCAAAATAAGATTTAGACTAAAAAACGCGAAAAACCAATCATTTTGTTATGTTATATAATGCGATCAAATCTCAATCAATTTCGATCGTTACGTAATAAAATTCGTGAAACGGTTGGTTAAACGGAGTTTAACGATGGTTTTATACGTTGCAGAACTATCAGCAGAAAATCGCAATTTGACTAATTGGTTACCGTGTTTGCAATCATTAGAATATTTAAGGATGTTATCGAATATAATAGTGAATAATGCCATTCATTAGTAATTCTAGTTTTAGCGTGAACTCCGCATTTCACGATTCAACAATTAAACTATTAATATTTCCTTAGTCTACCAATTATTGGTAAATTATCCTAAATTATCATTTACAGTAATCTTTACAGTAATTTTTTTAAAAATAGACTTTAGTAATAAAAATAACTCTTTACGGTAATTAAAATTTAAAATAAATAAGCTAACATTAGTAGTATTTTATGAATTAAAACGATTAAACTTAAAAATTTGTATTTTTAATTAAACCTTTACGTTATTTTAAACCGTTTATTTTAGGTATAACCGAACATAAAACGC
Source organism: Phthiracarus crinitus (assembly GCA_034698025.1). Lineage (NCBI taxonomy): Eukaryota > Metazoa > Arthropoda > Arachnida > Sarcoptiformes > Phthiracaridae > Phthiracarus > Phthiracarus crinitus. The sequence goes on from JAQGAW010000462.1 coordinate 15,497, forward strand.
ATTTGTTATCAGTTTCGAAATGAGTTTTCGGGTCTAACTTAAACGCGTTACGTATTATTTCTGGCATTAACGTTATATCCGTTTATTAACATAACAACTACTGCACAGCTCATCACTTAAATTGTTTGCGACAAAATAACAAACGTTATAAATAGACGTATTGAGGGCAAAAAATAAAACAGAAAATATATTAAATACAAAAGATATACGATATATATATTTAAATAAAGGTGATTATAATGTGTTTTTACCATTTTTCTATCATTCATCAGAATAATCAAAAAAGCAAACGAAATCTTCGCAACGAAGTAAAGAAAAAACAATTATATGAAATCTCATTATTCAGAAAAACTCATTAAATTCATTGTATTCCCGGGTTTTCTGATTTATTGAAAAAAGAAAGAGAAATGTTTTGTTTTATAATTAAACAACGTTTAAATAGTTGAAAACTATTCAAACTGTAGTAACCCTATTGGAAAAATATATCTAGGAATAGAGAGCGCACACGAGTGAGTAGTGTATTGTATATGCAAAAAACTTCGAACTGTTTTCTGCCAGATGTGTATGTTGTGTGCGGTTTACGATTTTAATGTTAAGAGAGAGTTAATTCAATAATATAAATATTACAGCGAACACGAAGAGTGTTCATAAAAATTATGGGTTAAAAATACTTCGCTTTCGAAATTGAGTATAAAAAATTAAATATGCATAGATAAGTGAGTAATGAAGTGTATGTACTGTAACAGCACTGCACACTAAATCAACACCAAATATGTAAAGCAGAAAATCAGTTAAAAATATGAAAATCAGCAAAAAAAAAGTTCTTTAAGATTATTTATCTATTTTATTTCACTTACCCTTTTTTCCAAATAAAAAATTGAATAAATCACACAATCTTTGCGTACCAAATAAATTATTTAAATTGAAACGCGAAGAAAAACCAAAATATATAGTTTGCTTCGGAATAGTTTACACCAAAAACAAAGTTTGAAACCACAGAAAATAACAGTACGTATACTATTTTATTTCTGTTCGCACCGACGAAATAAAAATTGATAAAACCTGTGAATTATTGATAAAAAATTCACATTTGTGTGCGCAAAATATTCAAATATTCAAATGGGGATAAAATGGCAAAAGTTAACGCACAGTCGTTTATAGAATATGATCTAAAAAAATCTTAACGCCCGATGGGAATGGGAAATGTGACGCCACATCAGTAGACTATGAATTGATTGAAAAACAGGTACATTATAATCATAACAAAGACGCGCTTAAGTGGCAGTCCATATGTTCAATTTAGCGTTCGTTCCAAACAATGTTTAGTGTTATGTAATGTTTAACTTAACCGAACAAAACTTAATGAAAAGTTTTGTCACATACCGTATAACGTATAACTTGTTTAGTTGATTGTGACACATATATTAATAAATATCAAAACGAGAACAATAAGCGAGACATCTATAATCAAACGCGTTTTTTGAAGGATAATCGAGTTATGATTTGATTGTCGTTAACTCTCTCTATCTCTCTCTTTTACAACACAAACCCACAGTTTCTCTATTAAATGAGTTCGCGTTTTATTGTGACGAGAGATGACTTTGACATTATTTCTAGCATTTCTATTCCGAAACTCATCAACACATGGAAATAATGCGTAACACTCTTTACTAAATAAACTTAATAAGAAAGTATTGGCAACGATTCACTGTTAGGCGATAAAAACATCTCTTCTCCAAACTATTTACTATTGCAGTGATAAACTTATTTACTGCACAACGCATTCACCAAATACTAAACACTATGAACTAAACTCGTAAACTATACTGTCTGTACTGTACTTATAAATATCTGTGAACGGAATCGACTCTAACTGGAGAGTAAAACGCAAATATGAATACTGTACATACTAGTGTACGAACACTGGGAGTAAGTGGAAGACAGGCTGACTGTTACAATCGAGACCTTAAGCTAGAAATTCAGGTTATGAATCATCATATGCGACGGGAAAACACCGTCGAGGGGTGTTATGGTGCATACACCACATGCCTCTCCCAAAAAATATCAATGACTTACAATGTGTTAGATTAAAGAGGGGGAGAAATAATGCAAAATAACGCGTAATAATGATAAAATGCTTTGCATAACTGCAGGGATGAAAACAGATTTACTGCATTAATGACTGCGCTCTAACACTAAAAGCCATTCTTATCTCACTCCAACGTTATATAACATATACCGTATATATATATATACTGGCATATTATAAATAACCAACAGTCAAAAACAATAACCAACAGTTTATATAGATATTTCTTGAATAGAAGAAAACAAAAAGAAACCATGAAATGTAAAAAAAAGAAAAGAAAAAATAGTTGCGCTGCTTATGTATGCATAACTTGTATGCATTGATATCAGCATCACATTTGTCGCCCACTATTTCTATGGTCTATTGCTAACACCAAATATAGATATAACCATAGCAGTGTCATCATTATTATACCTCAAATAATAATCGTACGAACCATACGCGACATCAATTTCCATGACTTATACTACAGTACTATTCAGCATTTTCTGCTGAATACGGCAAAACTATTAAATATAATAATGCAATAGAGAGTTATAAGAAATTCATTGCATTACAGCCGTAAATAGATGTCCATAATTTAAAACTGTAATTGTAATTGAATTACGTTTTCTTATCCGTTATACCATAAACTTTATGGCATAAAGTTTTATTATATAACAATTTAAATACTGAAGAGAACCCATTAATAATAAGAGACCTGACATTCGAGCACAATATTTTAAATCAAAAATGCTCATTCAAAACTTACAAACATACTAGAAAAATGATAAATTTGTCTCTAAAATTTATTTTAATATATTTTGAAATTTCAGGGAAAAAATGAGAACAAGAACTATGTTTAAAAAGAGTCGAGTTTCACAATACATATACAGCACAAAAGTAGCGCAACATATTCAATAAATTGGTAGAAATATGCTTTTAGTGTTCAGTGTTTGCCTCAACCCAACAATAACCCCAATACCTAAAAAACTAGACTCAAGGTAGTGTGAAATCAAAATGAAAAAAAGTATTAAGTTTGTGTTTAGACAGTTGTTTTGTTTGTTGGTTCGCACAAATAAAAACAGAAAGTTTTCGAGTTGATTCCATATAAGGTTTTATTAAAACACACACTAATGCATAAAATACATATTTAAAATGCTCATATCTTTTAACCCAACTGCTATTCCCCAGTATTTTCCTCATTTTAATATTTCATCAATGATATGACAACCCAGACTAAACGCTAATCCACCCGTAGTTGCTTTTTAACATCATTTGTGAGCATTGAGCGCATACAACTCCTCCATAAAAAACAATAATACAAGTTAAATATGTAATTAATATGCGCAAACACTTAAAAAATAATCACAATGTAGCGATATTATTGTTTTTTTATTATAATATTACTGCACGTAACAGTGGCTAAACTATAAATGAATACCGAAAGCGTCGCATAAATCAAACTTATCTAAAATGAGCCAATTTCTAAACATAGCCATAGAAAAATGCTATTTGCGATATTCTTTCAAATTAATCACATTTTTAAGCTTTTATTGAAAAAATTTCGTGTTATCTGCAAAGTTATTATACGCACTCTAACATAGAAAAAATAGATTACAAGTTCTAAATATTTAAGTTGTCATCAATCTATAATAAATTAGATTAATCGGATATTCGCGGAGAAGAAATTTGTCAGTGAGTTTGTTGAGTCTCGTTGCGCAATACATATATAATAAATAGTAATGTTATAATAAAAGAAATATGATTTTGTATGCCATTTATTAATCTTTCGGCTATTTTTAGATTCAACGAAATTAATCTTAAGGATTCGACAGTTTTGTATCCGTTTTGCGTTGTTTAAAATATTACTAAAGATTAACGCATATATCGTTTAAACTACGATAAAAAACTTTCTGCATTTAATTCTTTCAATTCTCGGATTTTTTTTTATAGAATAGTTCGTTGTAGTTCGCTATTGCAAAGTAATTTGAAAATTATTAGTACGATTTGCAATAAGAAGAAAAAATTGTTATATTATAAGAAAAGTTTTGAACGCACAACCATTTAAAATCATTCATTCGTGATTCCAACACAGAGAGTAGTAGTAGTAGTAGTAGTGTGGAGAGAGATATCCTAACTGGCAATCAATATCTATTTGCAGAGGTTGTACCAAATGTTAGACTTATATCTGGGATAGAATTTAAACTCTGAATGCCACTGAGATTTGAATCAATTTAGAATAGGCTCAAAGCGATCGCTGGACTTTCTATTTTTTTATCAATTCCAAAGTTCACTTAAGAAGGAAGTATTTATTATTTGTAAATAGAAGGCAGTTCTATAAGGTATATACACATATATATGGTATTCGTTATCGAATTGATGCGAGACAGCTATGAAGCGACAAAATCGAATGTTGAGATACACAAGTAAACTGATTTTTTTATTCAACAAAAGAAAACTTAACGAAATACATTTGGTTTTAGCAATCTTAGAGTTCAGTACAATATCCGTCGTCTTAAACGCGAAAATAAGCTTACGATTCAATAAAAAGCTTTACAATTAGAATTATTTTTTTGTAGCAAATATATCTTTTCAATCACTGGGCAATTGTGTTGGTTATAATTGAATTAATGTTATAAGCTATAACTTTAAAATATCTAACCGTTAATTAGTTATTATAAATTATGCCAATTATACAAAGCCATCACGTACTCTCAAGTTCTTGAGAGTACATTAAGATTTTTTCATCAAAAAGGATAATACACGTTTTAATAAAATGGTTGCTATATAATGATGGACGTACGGACGGACTGTCTAATCAATACGGCCCGTGAATTAAATTAACGAATATTAGTTTTTTAAGGTTTATGGAAGCTTTCAATGGTTAAATATGATGTTATTATGCACTTCGATTTATGGTTTTGTAATGCCGTGCAGTGATGGCCAACGCTCGAGCGGATGGCGCTCGGAGTTAAGCGAGAGCGCCTAGCGTTGAATTTTTACCGAGCTTGAGCGCTGAGCGTCGACTTAAAATATTTTTAGAAAAAAGTTTATATTACTGTAATTCATTAAAAAATATTACGGTATAGTTAACACGAACAATGTTGCATATAATTATTCTAAATGTCTGTAAAAATAATTTTAGAATTCTGATTATACAGTATTTTGATTTATTTGCATTGATATTCATGTTTACATCCGTTGAATACATTTAAATGATGTTAATTGATAGGGAAAGTTTGAAAGACCAAAAAGACAATAATAAAAAGCTAAAAGTATATTGTAAAATTTATTTTAAATGAAGTTTTAACTCATTTTAGATCGAAATATGTGTAAATTATATAGAAAAAAGAAGTCCGAGTTCGAGTCTTTTAGCATGGAACTCGGACATGGACTCAGACCTAGTTGAATGTTAGAGACCCGGACCTCAAAAGTCTCGAGTCTGGGTCCGAGTCCCGAGTTAACTTTTGGACATATAATCTCTATGAAAAATTTAAATAAAGTTTTTTCGAATTATTTCTAAGAGGAAGCTTAAAATAAGCTCCATTCAGAAATCATCGCATTTGAACTTTTAACCAAAATTTATTGAGTTACGATTACTCATCTGTCTTGTAATCTGAGTATTTTTAAGATATAACAAAATAGATATAAACAAACGCGTATAAATGTTGACGAATTTTATTACGAATAGATTTTAAGGAAACTGTTGATTACTAAAATTTATAGTTGGCTTTAAGCTGCATAATTAATTGGGCATAAATAAGTTTAAATCAGATCAAGTAAGCTCTAAATTATTAAGAATTTTTCCTGAACATAAGCAAAATTAGCTCAAACTCATTTGATCTTTAAGAATTTTAAACTCATTTAACAAATAAACTTTCTGAGATTGGGGTTATTGTTAAATTAACAATGTTATCAAAAAATACATCCAATTTCTTCTCCATCTAAGGTGACCAAAACCTCCCAGTTTACTAGGTATTTCCTTGGTAATAACCGCGCCTATCCGCCTCATTGGAAATTGTTATAAATTTACCGTTATGACTCCAAGTTATCCCAGCCATAAGTTTAATAAGAATTATATCCTGGCCCATTCCCTAGTAAACAATTAAAATTCTCATTGTTTCAATCTATATCCACAACAATTTTACAGTGTTATTTACGATAAACTAAATTTTATAAATTAATTATACATAAAATTTTATTTTTATAATTTTTTAACTCAACATTATTCTAATGCATAAGTGTGTATGGTTAAGTAACTTATATCTTCTATATAGTTAATTTGCTAAGAAGAATTTTTGTAAAGATATTCTGACCAAACGGTAATCGATAGGGTATAGTTTAGGCAAGAAAGTTATAGATCTTGATCCGAGGTTAGGCGGGAAAAATAGTGAAAATTTTTAAAATCTTAATTTAGGGATGGTTTGAGGTGTTTGAAAACTGGTACAGATCATATTAATTTTGTATTGAAAAGTTGCATGCATTTTAAGTACATTTTGGTTACACACATATCTACGTTAAGGTTAGCCAGTGTTTAAACCAAAGCTCACGTCAAGTATGTGTGGTTAAAAAACAGTGGATTTTATGAAAATAATCTACTACGAGTTGAGTTTTAATAAATAAAATAATAAACTACTAAAAATTATATTTGTGTTTAAATCAGCAGTTATGTTGTAGTTAAGACTGGAGTCTGTTTGTTCGTTGCCATCACAATGCATCAATAATTACGTACATAAATGACGTGTAATTTATCTTAACATTAATACCGGTATTGTATTTGAGTTAAACCAAAATATTGTTTACAAACTTTGTTGCATTATTATGTGTTATTTACAGTGCTTAATATTACTAATTGAAATTATGTATTCATTCAGAATAAATGTGTTCATTCGTTAATTACGAACTGTTATTTAATATCTAACCGTAAGTTTATATTGTTTACAATGTTTTATTAAAAATTTGTATATAAACGTAAAAAACTATTTAAAACCATTATCATAAGAACTCATTAAAATTATTCGGTACATATCATAACTATAAATCATTAATAGCTTTTGATTTGTCATTAAAACCCAATTTGTTATATGAGTTTAATTAATTGATGAAAAGTTTTCAGCAGTTAATACCGAATATGAAATGACAAGTTTTTATTAATAAGAACTGATAAATCATAGCGTATTACGTAAAACATTAATTGATAAAGAGGTGAATAAACCAATCTAACGGTTATTACAAACAATTATTTTTGTGAACTCATACAGAAATACGCGTAAACGTCAAAACTGACTGATGATTGATTGAAATGAGTGACACAGAAGAAAACGAATCGCAAACTAATAAAAAATTAAAGCCGAGTTTAGATGACAGCGATAGCAATGCAGACACTCGTAAATCGTTGCGAACTGTGCACGAAAACGCTGACATCTCGTTATCGATGTTTAAATTCAAACGCGTTTTAAACATTAACGCGAAAACGAAAATCATAGTAATTGAGGCCGAATGTGATAATGAAAGCGCGATAATCATTATGGAAAAGAGTGCTTTCAGTGAACATAACGCTAAACAAATTCTCAACGATCGCTGCCAACAGACAGGCGCTAATATGACACGCGATTTCCATAACGATATATATGGTAATTACGTTAGTTTAGTGACGCCACGACTCAATACAATTAAGACATCGATTATACATCCGGCGACTGATAAACATATCCAAAAATATTCGTCTCAAAGCGTGCGCTTAGTCTTAGAATCGCCACACGTCTACAATACCATAACATTACCGCACATCGAATCAAAACAGTTTTCACTTAATTGGGTTCAAAATATTTTAGATCACAAGGAGGAGAAAGAGCGTATAGTATTCGAAGACAACGATCCAGAGCTTGGATTTGTTCTGTTGCCAGACATGAAATGGGACGGAAAGCAAATGGAAAACTTTTATTTAGTCGCTATTTGTAGGAAAATTGGAATCAGATCTGTTAGAGATCTGAATGACACACATTTGCCACTTCTATTAAATATTAAAAACAAAGGTTGCGAAACAATTCAAACAAAATATGGGATCGGATGTTCAAGTGTTCGCATTTATATTCATTACCAGCCATCGTATTATCACTTTCACGTGCATTTTACAGCACTTACGTACGAAGATTCTGGATGTAATGCCGAAAGAGCGCACTTAATAGACACAGTCATTAATAATATCAGTTTATGCTCGGATTACTACCAAAAGAGCACACTTTCGTTTCCCATCAAACAAAACGACGAACTGTACACATCGTTCGTTAACGCGCATCTCATTCAAGAATAAAGTGTCACACCGTTTGTTTGAAATATGCCATTAACTCTTAGCTCGTAAATAAATCACTTGATATCCTAAAAAAAGCAGTTAATGAAATGAGAATTTTTCGAAAACAAATATAAACAAACTTAAACAATGGTTTGTTGTACTGTTAGTAAACCTGTTAAATCTAAGTGCCATTAAATTTTCGAGACCACATTTCCTTTGTAGCACTACAGTCATATTAAACCCATTAGAGCTCATTGCGGTGCATATTTCATTGATATTGTTTTGTTCGATAACAATAAGATAGAGAACACCATTAGGACTTAGCAGTAACGGAACAGTACTGCTAAGGAAGCGATCGATCACATGTCTGCCTCGTAATCCTCCGCCCCATGAGCTCGTTATCTCTTGTCCAACCTTTACGTTATCAAACATAAGATATCTTTCATTATACTGTACAGTAAGCGCAATCCATTTATAATGGATAAGCAAAAAAATTGTTTTATGTTTATATGCGGTACGCGTTTTTCCTCAAAACCACTTAACTTACTTCTTCAGGTTCGGTTGGAACGTATGGCGGATTAAATATAAGCAAATCAACGCATTGCCGTAATCGATATTGGATGGCATTTGCCAAATCTGTCACCACTAACTGTACCATTCCTTCCAAGTTATTAACAGAACAACATTTTTTTGCCGTTAACGTTGCTTTCGGATTAATGTCAGTTGCACTGCACAGCAAATATAAGCATTTCTATTAATTATTAATGATATGAATCAATTAAAATGAGTTATACATGTATAAACATTTGTTTGGACCCAATGTTTTGGCGAGTGATGTGATGACAGCGCCAGAACCAGTTCCGACTTCAACGCATATTAATGGCCTATACATTACAGTATACATTAACGTTATAAGCAAAAGGTAAAATTGTCTTTTGAGAAAAAACGAAATTCTTTCATTTTTCTTTTAAAAAATTAAAATTTAGTATTATTCTTTGACCATTCTTTGAGAAAAATGTTTGTTTTAAATAAAGAAGTCATTTACATAAATAGTTAATAAATAACTACAATTTTAATGCGATTGTTTTTAAAATGCTAAAAAGCAAAATAGAATAATTCTTTGAATTTCTTTGATCAAAGAATATTTTACGCGTTGGTTATAACTTATAAGCTACAACTTACTGAGTTATTAACTTAATATTATTGAATATACAAGTATTATTGCATTTTTAAAAATTACAATTAAACTTATTTCAGTTTTATAGCATTAAAATTATAATAGAAGATTTTAATTTAATTATTATTTTAATACTAAGACAAAAAAACAAACAATACCCTTAAATAATATACAGCTGTGAAATAAATAAGAATTAATGTAAATATTTGTTTGTAAGCTTATAAGTATATACAATATACAGAATAAAATGTTAATTTATTTCGCTATATTCTAATAAATCTGTAAAAAAATTAAATCGATTTCATTTTGAAAAACAATTTATGTTTTTACATGAAAAACCTTTTTTTTATTTTATACAATTTTATAGAAATGTTAAATACAGTAAAGGATCATTTTCTAAGAAAAAATAATGTTTTAAAGAAATTTTCAGGCAATTTATAGATTTTTAGCCAAATGTTTGAATAACGTGCGTATCGTTGAACATGAATTATTGACATTTAATGTAATGGCGTAAACGATACTTTTTTATTTTTAAACAACTTTTCTTTAAAAAGTTATGTATTTTTTTACTAATATGACTAAGTTTATGTGAAAAGTTGTAAGTTTACAATTGATGTTTGCAAAGCGTGTGCACTTAAATTTCGTATTTGAAAAGTTATCGTTTCACTTATATTTTAATATTTTAACATTTATTTTTTACATTTACTGATATGGGATAAGGAATTCAAAATTGATTGCATTCAACTAATTTAGAAATCAATTTTATTTCGGTGTATGAAATAAAGCGTGAAAATCATTTGGAAATGAATAATTTATTAACAAACTATTATAAATGTTTGAAAATCATGTTCAGTAATAAATAGCGTAATAATATATTTAATTAAACATTATTTTCTCATTGAATTGTCATTTAATTTATTGCATACTGTATACGAATACCGTATTAGCTTTCAATTGTAAAATTTATTAATAATTAAAGCTATTAATTATGAGCAAAAATCACTAAATTATTATGGATTAACAAAACAGTTAAAGCGTTAAATTATATACGAATATTAATACTGACTTTATTTTGTCGATAATAAAGTTTAAGTCCGATTGAATTGCGTCCATCAAAACGAAAGTGTCTTCCGATGGTTCGTAAACGTGTTTGAAATCGTTTTCAAACAAATCACAAGGAAATAAAGGCGTTTCCATTTCGAGCTTAATTTAATTAATGGTGATTTGAAAAATAAACAAAACAAATAAAAACGTGTTCAATGAAATAATGTACTGTAATGCGTGACATACTAATAGATTTAGTAAAAAACGCGCAGTTAATTAGATGTCGCTCATGTGTCAGTATATGATTGTTGATATTAGACCTAAACGTGTATCTAATGGTTACCGATGTAAACATAAGTTCGACACACAGCACACACCGCACACTCTCTCGTGAACTGTAAGCACACGTATATACGGTATCACACTATCACTCATTGATTCACTAACTCTGTCTGTTGTGCTATTGGTGGCACGTTTGCACGTTTGCGAGCGTAAAGCAGATTTTCTAACAAAAGTTTTTAGAACCGTAGAAATCGAATACGTTTGTGTGACAGTAGAGCAGATGTTTTAAAGCGTAATTTGACATATAGTGCGGCACAACTTCGCAAAACTGGTTTTTGTGTTTCTGCAGCTGCTGTTTGTGTGTGTATGTGTTCGTGTGCTGTGCTCTGGACTGAGAGGAGTGTGGAGTGAGTGGAGTGGAGTGTGCTGTACGCTGTATGTCCTGTTACTGTACTCTGAATCGCTGCTATCGCTGCTGTTGTCTCACATCTCCACACACGTCTGAGCACATCCGCTCATATACTGATCACTGCTCATACATCAGCCAACAATCACTCATTGTTTTCGAGTTATGCATTAAAACCGAAATTAGTTTGTTTTCGGTGTGTCTGTTCGGTTCTGTTGTGTTGTGTTTTCAACAATTTTAGTTTTATACTCTATTAAATTATTTATAGTTAAGTGTATTATTTGAAAGTTTGAAGCATCGATGATGTATATGGTAAGCGATAACTATAACTTTAAAAGCATAGTATACTTTCATTAATCTTTTAGCTTTCTCTTAACTTAAACTTTAAGCTCACTTTCGTTCTCTTACTCTCTTGAAAGCATCGTTTTTAACCCATTTTTTTGTTGTTGGAGTGAATGTCAAATTTTGAAAGAAAACTATCTTTTGAGTAGTTTTTTCAAGAGAGAAAAATAAAGAAACAAACTTTACTGTGTTTAAGCTAAAATGTGTGGAATAATGAAATCACGTTTTAATCTTATTTTTCTAACATTCAGTACTTTCTGCTGCACTGATATATTGATATTTTTCCGTATTTTTTTGTTATTTGTGTGCTCTATTTAGTATGCGTTGGTTATGTACTCAATTATATATATATGTATTTTAGATAAAATTTGATTAATACTCGTATCGTGAATCGCTATCATGACTAATGCATTATTTTTGCGATTTTAAAAACTGATTACTTTAGTTTTTGCTGCTTAACCACACTCTTATATTGTGCTCTATCCTTAAGATATATTCGTCGGTTTAAAAGAAAGTTGTATTTTACTCTCAGTCTGTGATCTCATTTCTGCTTCAGTTTAAATTTATTTGATATGCATATGAAATATTTTCATTAAATATGATACGAAATCGTAACAGCATTTAGATTATATTACGTTGAGTGCATTATCAAGTATTTGAAAATATATGAATATTAATATATTTTTTAGTCGTGTCTTACACATAGATTTTTTCGTTTGTTTTTAGTTTATGTTTTATATCTATGTCTAGAAATTATACGAATAGATGATTATCTAAAGGTTTTCTAATATCAAATTTGTGCTATTTTGCGATAAAACGCGAAATTATTAGAAAAATAATTCTATCAGAGAATATATTCAGTGATTTTCTTTTTCATAGAATATTTTATTCATCGAAATACTGTATAACATAGCGTTTGTTAGTGTAACGCAGTATTGCTATGAATTGATGTCTTATAAAAGTAAAGCTCTTTTCGATTATTAAACGAAGTTAAGCTGTATTTCGTTAACCTAATATAGCGTATGTAAAGCTTGCCAGCAAATTAAAACTGGCACAACTGAGCCTACAGTTTGAGCTAACTTTTATTCTATATATATATATATATAATTCGTATAACGATATAGCGGTTTAGCGACATAACAGATACTGATATTGGTATGAATTTCTATACAGTTAGATAACCCCGCGTTTTACTCCGATGCCGATCTCACTAACATCTTAAGAAAAGCGGTTTATATGTCATCCGCGGATGGAAATAAGAATCCCAATCATCACCAGCTTTATCATCATCACAGTAATACCGCTTTGCCAGCATTACCTCCATTCACAGTCAATCAAAATCAACAACGACTCCGAAATGAAATAATAAGTTCTGTGGCAACTCTGCCCTCAATAATGAATTCGCGAAAAAGACCTTTAAGTCACTTTTGGGAGATGCACTTGCATGACACCGATAGCGATACGCACACCAAAAACCGAAAAACTATTCTTTATTTGACTATTCTCGTTACATGTCTCGTGATCATTGTTATTGGTATTTCTGTGCTCACATATTGGATGCGTAAGTATTAATCATATCATACAACTTTTTTCCGCAAAAATTGTGATTTTGAACAAGTTTTATGAGGTTTTTTAGATGTTTTAGAACAATATATCCTGTGCTTTGTTTTGTTCACTGCAACTAACAATAATGCTTTTGCGATTTTTTTGTCAAAGCAGTAAAATATAAAAAAATGATCCAAAAGCCAAATACTGAATGAAACCTAAAGTTGCCATCTGTTTGTTTTTGTTAAACCTAACCGAACAGAAATTAAATTCTTTGAACTAAAATTGCGAAACCAGTGTTTAAACTGTTGTATCGGAAAATTATAATCTATTAAATCTTAATATGAGGAAATTTTATTTATAACTTAAATTAAATACTTAAAAATTACAAATTACTAGAGCCTCAAAATAATAGCATTTATAGTATATAAAATTAGCGCTATAAATAAATTGCTTTAAAAATTGACTAAAATAGCATTAAAAATAGCATTTCTAAAGACCGGATTTATATTCTCAAAAAATTTTGAAAATATGCGAATATATATTCTCAAAAAATACTCAAAATATTCTCAAAATATTCCCATAAAATGTCT
>JAQGAW010000463.1:0-29212 GCA_034698025.1 Phthiracarus crinitus
TAATTTATATTTTAATATCAATTGTATTTTACTTTTTCTTTTATTGCAAATATTAATTTCAATTGTATTTTACTTTCACTGAAAATATTTTTTCGCTTTTACTTTTTCTTCCAAAAAGTGAAACAACACTAATTTAAATATAAATTTATTTAATTAATAGAGCCGCAAAATAATAGCATTTATAGTATGCAAAAATAGCGCTATAAATTGCTCTAAAAATTGACCATAATAGATAAAGCCCCTTATTATATAAGAACAGTTGCGACAAATGGGCAAATCGACTGAACCTTAACCGTTCAGTATACAATTTAAACGTATAAAATGTTGAATGAAACCAATTTTTAATTGTATATCCAATTTGCAAAACTATATAAACACTAATTAGTGTCAAATTTTTAGAGACGATTTAGATAATTGAAATATTATTAAAATGATTGTTTTACATCAAAATTAATTTTTATTTACCTATTATAGAGAGAAAAAAATTTAACAAACAAACCGATTTTATTTCAAATTGAAATATGTTTTAAAATAAATTATAATTTGCTTACGATAGGAATGTTAAACTGAACTTATATAATATAAAAACTTTTTTAAATATTTTTTTGTCATAAGATTTATTTATGAAACTAAATAAATTTCGAAAATTTTTAAATTTATTAAAAGCTTACTTTAAATTTTAATTTTTAAAATAGAAGATATGAGAGTCCAAGGAAAATATTGTTATTCTATACTCATAATATAATATATAAATATTCAATTAAATAATATATAATTCATAATCCACACCACTTAGGCTTTGTTCCAATTCTTTTCCCATAGCATTGACACTGACCAACCAGTGTATCCTTTGAAAGCAATCCACACGCGTTTTTAACATCTTTGCAAATGCTATACGAGTAACCCTTACAAGTGCATAGTAGACCACACCTCTGCCAAAATATGCCTCCCATCCACTTTGACCATTCCGAACATCGACTCAAATCAGACCAACACGACGATGAAACGCATGCTCGTGTGGTTAATTTAAATTTGATTATGTTAGATTAGATTTTGTTAGGTAATGAAAATTTTGGTTTGATTTTCGCATAGCTTAGTTTGTTTTATTTTAAGTTTGATTTGGTTTGTTTTTGTAGATTTCATTTTTGATCATTTTCATACCCATAATTAAATTATATACTTTCGGATCACTTAGTTCGCGTGTGTCGACAGATGGCAATAACGGTATTATAAAATACGGCTTCTTTCACAAATTAAATTTATAATTAAAATTTTTTTATTTAAGAAAAATTATTCTATTTTATAAATAAAAAAGAATTGTAATTATAAAAATATTTGTGACTCATATTTTTTACATTTAACCGAACAGATATTTCCAGCGAATTATGTTTCTTTTAGTTTTTCAATATTTTATTGTTGCCCTTATCTCAGATAAACGAAGTGCTATTAATTTATATTATAACACAGTATTACATTTTAGTGCAAAGTACTATAATCAAGTCATGTAAGCGATAAAATCCGGTATTATTGTAACTCTACTGACAGTATTTTATTTATTAAATAATTTTTCAGTTAAGAGAAATAATAAACTATCTAAAAGTTTATAGAAATTGCATTTATAAAATGGGATTTCAAAATTGTTTTGCGTATTTGAAATTATCAATTATTATTCTGTGTCCGTTACAAATAATAACTACAATATACCTTCTGTATACTGACTGTATACTGGATGCATACCCACATTGTATCCTTGTTTTGTTAATTGAGACGTTATTAATGTAATCGGTATTATTGAAGCTTTTAAACAAAATTCACTATTATTTTTCACATTTGTCATATTCGTTTGGTTGGAATTTACTGTTAAATTTATTTTGGAATTTATGTTATTGATATCCTCATCCAATACTACATTACACGACAAAATTTATTATTTTGCCTGTATTTTGAGCTTATTTATAGCAATTAACGCTTCATACCTTTTGGCCCATTTTATTAGGAGTAAACTTGATTTAGTGAAAAATAATTCGACGGAAGAATTAAAGGGTAAATTAATTACAAAAACAGATGAAGAATCAATTGGTAATCATTTAAATTTTGCTGATATGCGAGCTCCGCCTCCGTCTTATTTTTTAACAAATGCGATAAACTAAACTTGTTTTTATCTTAAAAATTTGTGATTAATGATAAAACAAATATCTTTTTCTTATTTTATATTACTTATTGTAACGGTAATTATTTTCAATTTTGGGCTCACTTTAATTTATATTTATATAATATATATATTACTTTATTAATCAATATTAATTATTTCTCATATAAATTTTAAAATGTGTTTATGCAAAATACTGTTAAATAATTAAAGGAATATTACGCACTAATTTATTTTACTTTGTTGTTTAACAGATTCACTTTAATTACATAAATCTAGTTATAATTATTGGTAATTAATAACAGTTATATTATGTTTAAGATAGAGGTTAAGTTATTTATGTAATGAATACAAAATTAATGATCTTTTATTTACAACACATAGTGTAACCGTTAACAACCAAAAAAATATAATTTGATTATTTTCTGAAACTCATGTTCAACGTTAATGGAAACTGAGCAATGTTTTCAAACATAAGTCTCACAGATTAGGTTAATACTATCGCATTACTTTTATCAAAAACTTCATATCGATGTAATATTGTTAAAAATTAACATTTATTTATACGCTGTTTTGTTTGCACAGAAACCAGTTTAATTATATACTACACCTGTAATACTTAACATTACTATTATAAAAGCATTATTATAAAATAAAACTTGAATAATTAAATAATGTCTTGTAAAAATTATCTATTATTTTTTAAATGTGCGATTATCATACTATTCCCGATCCAACTATTATTCGCGTTCTACATGTATATCGATGGTGTTGTTTATATGAGACCCGGAGAATTATCGCCTCAAATTATTATTACTGTCCTTGTTTTCATCGAAATAATAGTCAATACACTTGGCGTTTATGTGTCTAATAAAGAAAACTATTGGCTATTAATGATATATGGAATGTTATCGATCACTGATGCGTCGATTAAGCTTCGGTTCGCGATTACATTTCATTATATATACGCATTCGCATGCGTTTTAAGCGCAGTCATTGGAATGATGTCATACAGTTTAGCTCATATTATCCGAAAAAATAATTTAAATTCGGATAACAATGATTCAACAGCACAATCACAAGTTACTAAAACACCAGAAGATTTGATTGCCAATAATTTAAGCTTTGCTGATATGCCATCTCCGCCACCATCTTATTATCAAACGAATGCCAAATACTAATCTGAATTTTTAGTTTAATGTTCATTTTATATTACTATAAAATATTCAATTTCTACGCTAATTTTAAATTGCAAATAATAAAGAGAAAGACGTGAGATTTTCTCTCTGTGTTTGCGCGATATTTATTTGAAATACAATGTCAATATTACCGTAATCTATCTTTTTTACTTGTAAATACTTTATTTGAAAAATTATTATACTATTATTCAATAAAAATTATTAACTGGTTTATTTGCTAAGAAAAAAGCTATTGAAAAAGAAACAATTGAATGTTATATAAATTTGTGTTTTTTTAGTAATAGAGTATACAGACACTACATATTCTGTTTCCTTAACTACGAAGTAAATGTGTTAATTTGATAATTTCGTAACGCATGCCTTTAATAAATGAAACTGTTATCTGAGAATTAAGATAAACGTTTTATATTATTTTAGTTACCATCTTATCTATAACATTGAAGTACTTTTCGCTTACAGTTTTGAAATAAATTTTATTTTTGCTTTACACCATAGTTACCCAGAGGGGAGTGCTTGCCTAGGGTTGACCCCCCCATAGAATTTTGGAAAAGTTGACCCCCCCACCCAAAATTTGGAAAAATTTTATGACGAGAAAAATTTGAAAATTTTTAAAAATTTTTGTAAAATGTAAAAAAATTGTGCACCAAAACCGAGGAGTTTTTGTGACCCCTTTAAATTTTGGCTAAAATTCCAAAAATTTATCGTTTAAATCCGTCGAGTTTTGCGAGGGGGCGTGGTTTAGGCTTTTGTCAAGAAATAATTTTTAAAAAATTTTTTTGGAAAAAAAATTTTGGTCCGAAGGCCAAAAAAATTGTCGTTGAAATCCGATGAGTTTTGACCCCCCCCCTTAAAATTTGAGATTTTCTGGATCTGACCCCCCCCCCCTAGAGCTTTCGAGTCTGGGTAACTATGGGTATAACATATAGGCTTATAACATCGTTAATAGGATATGACATCAAATTACGTATGGATTATTAATTATTTCGCAATACGCATAATACAGTGCTTTCCATAAATAATGGTTCGTTATTTCACACAAAACTCAACAATATTTGAATGCGTATATCGCATACATTAAAGCGCATCATTTATTGATGATTGAGTAAACAAAACATTTAAATATAATGATTAAATATTGAATATTTATTTAAAGTACACAATAGTAACTATTATACAGTATTGTACTCTAGACTATACGATACTATACTGTACAGTATGAGATATCCATATTATTGATTGTCAAAAGCGATACAATCTTAGCTGTAAATAAATAAATAAGTAAATTGTGCTTTCAAACAGACATAAGTCAAATCACGCGTGTATTTATCTGTTAAGTTATTTATTATTCGTGGCTATGGCTATATATTATAGTAACGGTTGTTAACACAAATCAAAATTATAAGCTTTTGATTATCTGATACATGCATTTATCAGCAATTTATTCAGTAAAGATTAGAACTACAATAACGATGACTAACAAGTATTATAATAACTAAAATTATCGTACAATATACTAATCGCAGTATTGTTTCACCACAGCTACCAATATCTACAATTAATTGCACAAATTCACTGCCAATCCGTGTAACTGCGCTCCAGTTATTTATTTTTTATTAAGTTATTGTTCAAGTTTTTGTTACTCATATCAAACTATTGCCAAAACTATTGTGAATCTGTGTGTCAAACCGTGAGTTGCATTCAATTAAATGAAACAAATATGAAATAATATTTAACACTGAATAGTAAACGATTGCGTTCGCGATCACCGAATGCTTTCGCCAAAATTGCGTTTTTAATTACCATATATTATATATTATATAAGCAAATAACTTAACGTTAAACCGAATTTTCGCTATGAGTTCGCGAATCAATTGGCGAATAGTGTCAGAGCTTCGTGTGGAACCGTTTCTGTTTCTGTATATGTTCTCGTATTCTCTGAGCTCTATAAGTATATCGCAATTAATTCAAGACAAACTGTGTCGCTTCACACACGACAAGTCATCGCAATATTGCATCGAAATTAACTCTCAATCGTTCGATCACAGCAATGATCCCATTAAATCGATGATATTAACCGAAAGCAGTTATATACAGCTGTATCGGATGATATTAATTACCATTCCGTGCGTGATTTGGTCACTATTTATCGGTTCGTGGAGTGATAACTACATTCACGGCCGAAAGATATTGATGTGTTTCGGATGTATTGGTGCCATATTGGAGTCGATTGCGCTTATTATCAATGCATCGTTGTTTGATGCCGGTATGACATTGACATTGTATAATATGATTGTATGATAGTATGCTATTGTGTTCTTATTAACATTTGTTTACACATTTATTAATATCCAATTGTTTATTCTTAATGCGTTTCTTAACGCAATTGTATCTTAATGTGAAAATTACGATATTTTATAGATATGCATACTTAGTTTTTAGCTGTGATTTAATTTTATTGTATTTGTTTGCCATAAACACTTTATTATTATGATTGCAGACGTTTACATAATACTATTATCGTTCATTCCATCCGCACTTTTTGGTGGTATAATCGCTACTCTAATGTCAACATACGCTTATTGTTCGGCAACGAGTGATGAAAATACGCGATCGATTCGGTTCGCTATTCTCGAAGTTTGCTTCTGGATTCGTACGTTATTAACCATATAATTATTAAACGCACGTTTATTTTATATTTCTGAATCAAATGTTTAGCTCAACCATTCGGCACATTCGTTGGCGGACAGGTGTTGGGCGACGGAGACAAAGATAGCGATAAGCAGCTGTACAACTATACCACTGTGTTTATTGTTGGACTTTGCGCACAATTGTCCGCACTATTATGGGTGTTATTCGTGATTAACGAGAAAAAGAAGTCTATTGTTGAGGTGTCGATAATAAGGCGTGAAGTTTTCGAATCGAGTGACAGTACGAACTCTTTGGATACATTAGATTCGGGTTCAACGGTCACTGTCGAGCAACCGGTGGATCGACTAAGAGTTATTAAATTTTTTCATCATTTGAAACAGTTATTTGACTTAAAAAATGTTAGAGACATATTTAAAACATGTACGAAACCGCGTCCAGACAAAGCCAGAACGCAGATATGGCTGTTATTTTTGTCGATTAGTTGCGTACTTCTTTCATACATGGGTTCTATGATCATATTATGGCAATACGTGGAAAAGCTGTTCAGTTGGTCAGCCAAATATTACTCGAACATCAATTCATTGGTCACCGTATTTACTATATTCTCGATGGCTATAATAGTTCCCGTTTTAGTTAAACGATTGAGAGTGAGAGACATGTTATTAGGTATAGTATACCATATCATATCAGATGCTTTGCAATTTAACGTTTGATTGAATTTGATTATTTATTGCTATTAAATAAATAGCTATTATTGGAATCGTTTCACTGTTCGCTCAATGCTTATTCCGAGGTTCGTGGCAAAGACCGTCCGGATTATATTTATCATATTTTTTTGGGATGTTTGCGCCAATAACTCCGATCGCAATCCGATCTCGTTTATCGAAATTAGTGGAGGACGACGAACAGGGAAAGGTTTTCAGTTTGATGGCTACAGTGGAGTCATTAACGCCAACCATTGCGTCGCTGTTTTACAGCAGCATTTTTGGTGCCAGTATTGACACGTATCCCGGATTGGCGTTTCAAATCGCAGCCGTTATACTGTTCATACCATTAGGCGTTATGATTTGGATCGACTTATGCTGCAAAACCATTCATTAATGGTTATCTCATTTTAGCCATATTTAAAAATGTTTTAACATTTAGCTTATATTTTTTCCCTTTATTGTAATGTTTTCTTATAAATTGTTATAACGTTATATGTTAATGCGTACTTCAAATGAATTGTTTTTATTTGTTTTTAAACGTAACTTTATAAATAATATTTGTTAACATTTTATTGTACAGTATATTATTCGGTAATGAAATACTTATGTATTTATTTTAATTATTAAAACAAGTTTATATTTTACGCTAAAACTTAGCTCTAAATAATTAGAATTATAAAAAGAAAATAAAGTAATATTAAGTTGTATTATCGTATTTTTGTTTTGACTTAATATAAACCCAATAATATTCGAATTACTGGGAGTCTAACGTAAAAGAGGTGAAGAAATCCTTAAGATGTGCCAAAATATAATAATATAATCACTGAAAACCCGATGTGTTTGGAAAATTTAAAAAATCATTTGCTATACAGTACTTTAATTCTTACTAAGTATTGCGCAAATAAAGAGAACAATAAAGATAGTGATACTGTAACAGTATATTTTCGATTATTTTCTAAATTTTAGCTTTCCTTTTATGTAATAAATCAAATAAATGGATTTATAATGATTATTGACTTATAATTTTTATTTGTATAATATAAAGTTTGTATTAAGGAAACAGTTTTAGTAAATTAAAAAAAAAGTTTAAGTAACTTAACGATTGTCGCAAATATTATAAAAACGATAAATTTGAATCACATCCTACTCTTAATATATCAAACAACTAGCATAAGATGACCAAACCTATTATGTTTAATATAGAAAAGTTTAAAAACGTGCCAATGGTCAGCAAAATGGTTGAGAATCGTAATGCTATTTCATTCAAGACAGAAACAATGCTTCATTATTTTTTAAAAACATTAGTGTCGTGTTTGTGTTTAGTTGGTTGTGTTTGGCAAATTGGAACCATAATGAAGCTTTATTTCGACTTTCCTGCGAATGTTTTCGTTGACGTCCAACCCATGAAAAAGCTACTTTTGCCAGGAATTACTTTATGTAATAATAACCGGTTAGTCGTTCTTTCAACTTATTATATTCTTTTTACTATTATATACAAAAATATTAAACATTAATTTTTGATTAACAATAACTATTTATATTTATGATAAACGTAAACATGGAATCGATTCGGACAAACGAAAAGTCAAACTGATAAACTCAAGTCCATAAACTGACAATATTTTGCCAAAATTGAAATAAAATATAAATTTTAGAACTTCTAAAACGATTTTATAAAATTATCAAAATATTGTACAATAATTTTATAAGTTTATTAATACGAAATACCGAATGTAAAATGTATGCTTTAGAAAAATGTTTAACATAAACACATTTTAATAGAAAATATGTAGCATTAAGCTTAGATTTCATAATTTTATTTTAGTTTAATGATGTCAAAACTACAAGAATACGATCAAGAATTTGGAACCAAATGGTCTCTACTGTTAAATTCTTCAAATTTGACAAATGAATATGATTTAAAACTTGTAAAAAATATTGTTTTTAAAATTGTTGATGCATTTAAATAATTTTGGAATATTTGTATAGCAACAGCAATCTCTTATCGACAATTTGATGCGAAACCTAATGGACAAACTAACTGTTTCTGAATTCATGAATTTGGGACATTTTGTGTACGATTTTATAGTTCCAGAATACTTCAAATGCGCTTCAGATAGAGTTTACCCAAATCAGCAATGCATGTAAACTATATATTAAAAATTTAACGTTTCTTAATCATATTTTTTAAATAAAAACTTTTTAAAACAGCAAATTTTCAAAAGCGATTACAACCGCTCAAGACATTGGTAACTGCTTTACTCTGTTTCATCGCTCGCGTTCAGAAACTTTGAATGACATCGCAATCGACTCCGGATTATCGCAAAGTCCCGTAAAGAGAGGCAATCATAACGAAGCTATTAATATAGAGCTGTCAGAAATGCCGTTTCATCCAAACGAAATCGTTAGACTAAAGCTAAATTTCCAATCAGAAGAGTACACCACATTAAATGAGCCCGTATTTGGCAGAATAAGCATACACGACGACGATATTGTACCAGTAATTCGAGAAAAAAGTTTTATCCTTTTTCCCGGTCATTACTACGAGTTTTTTATTAATAAACGCACTGATATGCTATTACCGGCTCCTTATACTACAGATTGTATCAGATATAAACAACTTGTTTCGGACGGAAGCGATGATATTAACGAATACCTGCATCATCCACAGTCTAGGGATAATTGCATTATTGGATGTATGGCTCAAAACACGATGGATTTGTGCCAATGTTGGCCTCCAGAGTTGCCTTTTATGAGAGGTTCGAAACAAGACGCTCAGGAAAATGGATTGAAATGGTGTGATTGGGACACTAAACCCTCGATTGATATGATTAAACCTGAAAACACCACTTGGTTTCAGTTTTGTTTTACTCAATTTGAAAGCCAATGCAACTTGAAGTGTAAATCAGACTGCAGGTAATTCATTCAAAGCATACTATAACCAGAATCTAGACTTTTTCCGAAAATCCGACTTTTTTATGCTTGAATAAAACTTTCGGAGTTTTAAATATATGAGTTTTAAAGCCTATTTAAAACAAATAAAATTTAACTATTTTAAATTTCCGAAAACCGAAATATTAGAAAATTTAAAATTTTCTGAAATTTTCCGAATTTTTTCCGAGAAACTGCTTTAACACGTGTAAGTTAAAAAATTTTTGCTCAAATTTAATGAGTTTTAATAGGGGGCGTATTATGGGCTTTTTAAGTGGAACAATAATCTGAATTTTTTGTGAAAAATTTGGTTCAAACACCAAATGAATCGAAAAAATTAGATCCATTAAATTTTTTTGGAATTTCTGAAATTAAATCTTAAGTCAATAGTGTGTTCGAGTTAAGGGTTTATTTTAAATAATAAAAACTCTTCCGAAATCTTCCGAAAATTTGTCCGAAAAAGAGAATGTTGTTGTGCGAAAAATGTGGTTTTTTTATCCGAATTTCCGACATAAATTTTGATAATTTAGTTCTGAAAATGTCTAGACTCTGACTATAACGTAGAAATATCATTCAACTTAAATAAATTTCACAAAATTTTTTTCGTTTGCAGTATAGATCGTTATCTAATAGTAAAAGAAACTCGTGTTTGGCCAGCTATCGAAAGAATTGTTAGTATTGTTACAATTATTAACTATACATAACTTATATTATTTTTATTGTATGGATTTTCGTATACCATATTCTTATAGTTAATAAGTTTTAATTTATTAGGAGCACAGTAAACACGGCGACTATTTGTATGAAATGCGCAAATGTTGCGCTATTGTGTCGATTAGGTATTGGAATTCGGAGCTCACTATAAATCAATATCAGCCCAAATTCGAGGTTATTTCACCACAGTTTCGTACCCTTTATTTAATAGTATTTAATTAGTTGCTTATAAATTAAAAAATTGTTTTTATAAATATTAATGCTTAATCGTTTGTTTTGGTAAGATTGCGGAATTGAATTCATATCTCGGCGGTCTAATGTCGATGTGGTTAGGAATTTCACTGATTGGTACATATCGATTGCTCGAAACAATAGTTATACAAATTCATAAATACATTGAGAAAGATCGCAAAAACACAAACTTGAAAAATATTCCTGTTTTATCCACAGTCTATGACCAGACAAGAGACAGTGTGTATGACTCGAAATATAGAGGCGAATTGCAGAGAAATATGTGGAAAAGAAAAGCTAAAGTTGTAGCTATAGTGTCGAGAATGGCTAGCATTTCTAAGTCACCAGCAAATAAACTTACATTTAGATATTAATTTTGCAAATATAAACATGTTCTTAGGAATAAAAACGTTTTCAATTAAAATGTAAAATTTCTGCATTAATTTAATTATAAAATTAAAAGCAGAAAATTATCTAAAATAAAATATATAACTTACAGTAATGATAAATTCGCATTTTTGTGACAAATTGTTTGTAGTTCTTTAAACCTATAATTTTATTAAACATTTCTTGGCTGATATGCTTTATGCTGATAACTTATTCAAAAAACTTGTGTTTTATTCAAACGAAAATCGTTGATTGATAAAAAAAATTATATCACAGAAATCACTAAAGGCGTTGTAATTGCTATGAAGTCAATGTCAAAATGTTGTGGTAAAACCATTCAGAATCAGTTATATAATACTAGAACAAAAGAGACAGTAACATATCCACACCCATTGTAAAGATAGTAAAATGATGGGTGAATTATTTAAATTAGTAATTTGTTTTTTTTAAATTTTTTTGTTCAATTAGTTAATCTTATAAATATGGATGTTTCAAATAGAATTATTTTACCCGTTACGTAAGTTACTATCATGCTTACTGTAGAGTTAGTGATGGAGAGGCTCGGGCTCCAGAGGCTCCAGCCCAAACCTGAGCCTAAGCCTGAACCTTCATTTGAAAACCTTAACCTCGAGCCTCAATTAAAGTTAGAGCCTGAGTCTGAACCCGAGTCTCCATACTTGAGCCCGAGCCTGAGCCTCCAAGCCTCTGTGAATTTTTTTAGAAAAAAAATATTCTATTTAGCATCAAATGACACTATAGAACTTTTATGATGAAAAATATATATGTTTTAGCAACTTTTGTAATTACAAAAAAAAAGTAAAAACAAAGAAATAACATTATTATAACTTGAAAATTTTTTAGAATTTACTTTCTGTACAAAATTGTATCATATAAAATTGCACAGAACCTCTGGAGCCTCTATAAAGAGGCTCTAAGGCTCTCTTAAGCGGAACCCGAGCCCAGAACCTCAGGTTCAGGCTTAAAAGCATATGAACCTCAAGTCCGAGCCTCTATTAAAAATTCGAACACGAACCTGAGTCCGAGCCTGAGGCTCAGGCTCAGGTTCAGGCTCCAGAGGCTCGGAGGCTCTAAACGTCCATCACTAAACGTTACACTAGTATAATACTAGATTTCTAGTTCAATTTCTTAAATTTCTTCAGTTTTAATTCCATTTCAACGTTGTGTTTACCAGAATTAAGTTAGAATATGAAAGGAATATTAAAATGAGTGGTACACGTTTAGAATCCTGA
This sequence comes from Phthiracarus crinitus, assembly GCA_034698025.1. Taxonomy (NCBI): domain Eukaryota; kingdom Metazoa; phylum Arthropoda; class Arachnida; order Sarcoptiformes; family Phthiracaridae; genus Phthiracarus; species Phthiracarus crinitus. The sequence continues at coordinate 12,218 of JAQGAW010000463.1, forward strand.
AAATGTCGATTTTACTTATTATTTAAAAAGAGTAATTTTAATTAAAAGGTGTTATAGGTTTGACTTTTCTAAAACCAAACCAAACCATTAATTTCAAATATAAACCAAACTATAGTGTACAAACCATTTCAAACCAAACCAAACCATTAATAAACCAATAAACCATTAATATTGAATTTATGCTATTATTACATAATACTGTATTTTTTTGAATAAAACTTTTCAAAGTTTTTAAGATAACACTTTTATTATTACATAAATTAAAAATTTTTAAGTATTATTTTAAAAATGTTTGAACTTTTATGAAAAAATAAAAAAATTTTGGTTATTTTAAATGCAAAAATTATTATAAATATTTAAAAAACTTGTTATTGGTTTGAAATGGTTTTTTGGTTTTTTCCATAAAATGTTTAAACCAAATCAAACCAAACCACATTTTAAAAATAGAAACCAAATCGAACCAAACCATGAATTAATGGTTTAAACCATTATAAACCATTAAAAACCAAACCAATAGCACCTTTAATTTTAATATTTAACATTTTAATAAACTAATATTAAAATTACTGAAAAGATTTGGATAAACTTTAAAATTTATTATTTTGTGCAACAGACTAGTACCCTAAAAACAGGAAGATAGGCCGCACCTCATGTATAAGCCGCACTATCATTTAATTGAAAAATTTGATTTTATAAATACTTTTTAATGTATAAGCCGCATCCTATGTATAGGCCGCATTTAACTTAAAATTCTAACTATAGAGGGCAGTTATTGCATTTTGTCTTTTTTAAAATTAAATGTTTACTATAATAAATAGATGTTTACCGGTAATAGTTCTTCATCCCAAACCGAAACGATATATCTTAAATTAAACCCGTACAGAAATTAGAGTTTTGATGAACTAACCCAACGAAATCGAATGTTGAATATATAAGTTAAAGTATTTTTATTTGACGTTTAATAAAGTCAAAATTCTTATTGATTTCTTTATATTTCATACTAAAAAATAATTATCGTGTTTTCTGTTTCATTCTGGTTAACTTATAAGAGGTCTTTTCAATCCGAACCGAAAGAGTAAAAATAAATAGTAACCCGAACCGATAAGAAACATGTGGTGTAAAACCGTAGGGTTAACCGACCCGAAACATCTTTAATAATAATTACTAGTTTCTTATTTTATGTTAAATATCATATTAGTATAATAAATATTGTTTAAATTTAAAAAAATTAAAATGTCATCAAAACGAGCGAAATATACTGCTAATTTTAAATTACATTTAGTTAAATTCGCCGAAAAATGAAAAAAGGCTCGCATTTAATAAATTCAAATTAATTTTAAATTTTACACAAACTATTTAATGGATAGGCCGCACACTATGCATAGGCCGCATCACTTTAAATTTTGTGAAATCGTGTTTTTTCAATAGAAAAGCCGCGGCCTATCTTCGTGTTTTTAGGGTAAATGAATTGAATTTTTAGAACCCGAACCGAAACGAACCCGAAATTTTTGTCGGGTACCCGACAGGAACCCAATATCCGAAATTATTTTTATGCTTTAAAATGCTAATTTTAACAATTTTTCAAATATTTATAACGAAAAACTTGATAAATTAAAAATTGGAGTAGTATTACAGCTTGTCATTATAATTTAGTTTACTTTAGTTTTAATTAAAAATATTGATTGTTTTTTCTATAAATCCTTCAAGAAAAGTCGGGTTAGCACTAAAAATTATAAAACCCGAACCGAACCCGACATCTTTGAACCCGAAACCGACATTTCTGGTACCCGATTACAAGTCTATTGTGCAATTCATTCTTACTTGTATTTTAGCAGACAGTATTGGAACAAAATTTTCAATCAAGGTTTGTCAATCAGATTTTTTAAAGTGTTGTATTTTGTACGATAATAGAAGTTCATATTTACAAACTACTATTGGATACAATTTTTAAAATCCGTGTATTGGATACAAATTTTTAAAAATTATGTTTGCAGCCATCTTTTATAACTATAGGTTTTAGGTCAGGTATTATAAATTAACATTACAATACCCTAAGCATTTTTCATTTAATATTATAGAAAATTTCAATGAAAACAAATTTTTTCATATTTAATATAAATTTTTTATATTATTTGTTTTAATGAAATGATTCATGAAAAATTTCTAAAGGAAATTACCTGATTTAAATTTTATTTTCTTTTATCCTTTAATTATAGACAATTATTTTCTGTAACTTATTAAAAAAGAATTCTTTGATAAAATTAATTATTTTTGTTTTATTGCTTATTGCCAAACATTTTTAGCTCACTTTAACTAAATGAACTATTGGATTTGGGTTGTCTGTTGTCTGTATGTGCGCAGTATTTATATTTATTAAGGGATTTTATTCTTTATATTTATTAAGGTTTTTGACGTTTATTTATATTTATTAAGGGATAACTGAGTTAAGGCCTAACAATATGCTTAAATGACTATTAATCGAGCAAAATAGGGCCAACAATAGGCTAAAAATTAATAAATAGGCTTTAAATGGCCAGATCTCGAAAAGAGGGCTTAAATAGATAAATGGTTAATAGTAGACTAAATTGGCTTAAAATGAGTTAAGAATGGATTTAAAAAAGCCAAAAATGAATAAAGATCGAATAAATATAGATAAGAATAAGCTGAAAATACCAATAATAGACTAAAGATGATGATAAGCGGCATTTCGAGATTTTCTGTGTCCGCAAATAAAAATTTGTGTGACGTTGACTCGACGATAGCTAAAATAGAGTAGAGATGAGCATTTTTAACGGTTACCTTTTAACTTTAACGGTTAACCGGTTAAAGTTAAGGTTAAAAGTCAAACATTTTACACAAAGTTAAGTTAAAAGTTAAAATGTATTTAACCGGTCAGAGTTAAAAATATTACAAAAGTTAATCGTTAACTTTTATAACAGTAAACAAAACTAATATTACTAAATACTTATAAAAATTCATTTCAAATGAGTTTTAATTTGTTTTGCATTATATGTTTTGCAAAAGATATCTATTAAAAATCATTTAAATGGATGAATAATGAGTTTAAATATTTATATTTGTTATCAGGCTTGATTTTTAAAGTCAATTATGTATTATTTACGTAACAATTTATTTTCAAAAACTAAAAAAAAGTTAACCGGTTAACCCTGCGGTTAATAAATGTTGCAGTTAAAGTTAAGTAACTTATTAACCGGTTAAAGTTAAAGTTAAGATTTTTGAGCCAGTTAAGGTTAAGAGTTAAAGAAAATCTTTAACTTTTAACCGATGCTCATCTCTAAAATAGAGTATGTAACGGGCTCCGATTTTTACTGCTTTAGGGAGACCGATTTGTCCGGCTTTAACAAAAAATAGCTATGCCGGGATTTTTTATTCAAAATATCAAGGCCAAAAAATTTTGATTTTGGACGAAAATATTTTAAACAAACAATATTTTAGCATTAATAACTGTAAAATATTGCAGAATACAATTTATTATAAGCAAATTTTACGAAATAATATGCATAAAATATTGATATAATGGATAAAAATAAATAGAAACTTAATTAAGTTAAGATTTTGAGATTAAAGATAAATATTAAGGAAAATCGGGCCGAGTCAGGATTTGGAAATTTAAAATTGTCGGTCTTTTGTCGGGTTCGGGCTTATTGTGTTGGGCTTAGATCTAACTCGGGTCTTAAATTTTTTTACGATTACATAGTCTAAGCTAAATACAACTGAAGCAAAATTCTCGAAACACTACTGAAGTACAATTTTCAGCAATTATTTATAAATCTATATATTAAAACTGTTTGCTTAAAAATAAAAATAAAACATATTTGGACAACAATAAAATTAATAATTAAAATGCCAAAAAATATCTAATATAAATTTGGCTATATTGTTGAATTAACTCAAAATAAAAACAAAGTGAGCTCATTATAAACTTTTATTCTCGTTCTTGTTTTACATTTCATTTATGGCTTAATTAAACTAACCAATTAAATCTCAGCATAATCTTGATATGATCTTTAATTGGGAATTGAAAATCGTTAATTAACGATTGATTTGTATAACCATAATAATTGAAATTTAAGTAAATGAATTTAAACGATTTTTTTAATATCACTTTTTAAAAGTTTACACGAATTTTAAAATGATTTTTTCAAGATCTATCTTTGAGACAACAGAAAAAGATTTACTGAAGACAATATTAAATAATAGATGATTTTTAATTATAATTCCTTTATGTAATTAAAAAATAAAAAATTTCGAAGGGTTTTTTAAATAATTTTTCTAGTTTTAATAATTAACCGATATTGTGTTTTTTAACAATAATTTTGAACGTTTGTTTCACTTTTTCGTAAACGAACAATGAACGATTTTACATCTTTTTTCTAACGATTTTCAATTCCCTAAAAATAACTTAACAGTGAGTGAGTGAGTGTGAGGCAGAGAATTTTAGAAATACGAAAAATGCACTAACAATGTACTCTTGATCATGATTAAGAATTTGTTTATACAGCATATTGCCTATCTATCACTTGATAGCCACTGAGTGTGAAATTTATTTAAAATATCGATGACTCGATGAGATTGTAAAATTATACTGTAGTAACACACCAATAGAAAAACATTATTTTGTTCATTAACGTAAGTTTTGTGCTTTAAGCGAAAGTTAATCGTTAATCTCACTGAAGAAATATAAAGTTGTGAATTATAATTAGTTTCGTGGATGTAATTTTGTTTTTATGATATTATGATTAATAAATTGTTAGCTCTATTATTTATATCATTTGCAATAACAATACTTGTTAATAATGTTAATGGAGTTATTAACATTGAAACATGTGGTAAGTAAATCTAATATTAAACCGATCGCTTTCTTAGCGATTTGGTTTGAGTTTTTAATAATTCGCTTAATAGGGTTAAGTAATCTTTTAAACATAGAATATTTGATTGTGAGCGTCTGGATGGCGCCTTTCATAGACTATGTGTTAAACTTTTCCAGTTACGCAATCGTTATTTAACACAGTCTATGAAAGGCGTCATCCAGACGCTCACAATCAAATACTCTATGCTTTTAAATTAAACCCGATAATTCTGTTTTATTGTGTTTTATTGACTTATAGTTTTTATTAATTTAAGGGTCGAAATATAATTTTGCACATTAACAATGTAAAATCAATAAGTAAAATTCTTCATAAATAGAAACCTTAAATTAATATTACAGTATTAGCACTTAAATATTAGTTTTTCAATCATTGATTATATTTTTCGTTTTAAGTTATTTCTATACAGTAAATATTTTTATATCATTTGATATTTTTGATTCGTTTTTCCGTTCGGCTCTGGTAGAGAATAGTTAGTTTTTGTTCGGTTAATCTTAAACTTTACGAATTTTTTCGGGTTGAAAAACTTGTACCTGTAAACAGCTTTACGACACACTACCTTACGGTATAGTGAAAGTCGGGCTCCAAATTTTTTGTCGACTAATATCTATCTTGAGTGTGAAGTAGGGCTCGGGTCTTTGGAATGTTTAAACTTCAATTAATCCTATAAATACAGGTTTAATTTACATATGATAAAAATAAATACATGTAAATATGAGCTTGTTTTTGAACTCATAGAACTTTTGAACTCAAGCATACAACTCTTATTTTAATAAATTAAATAAACTTGATTTTGTAGGAAGTAAACAAATTAAATCAAACTTATTTATGTATTTAATAGGATCACAATTAGCAACTTCAACACTGAATTCAATTAATATTACTGATTGCAACTTTGCGAGTGAAACTGCAGACTCGTGTAATTTTCCGCGTGGAACTAATGTTACAATCAATCTCAACTTTACATCTCGTTTGTTATTTTATTTTAAAATTTAATTTAATAATGAAATTGAAAGCAGCATTCATAGTTTTTATCTCAATGTTCTACAAAATTAAATTAATATTAATTTTCACAATTTTTAATCTAATTCACATAAAAACTAAGTCTAGCGCAGAGATACTACAGATATTTTTCTTATCAAGTTTATGATGACTATCTTTCTGAATGTAACCATAGTTACACAAGGGGGGTGCTTGCCCAGTGTTGACCCCCCCCTAGAATTTTCGAAAAGTTGACCCCCCCACGCAAAAAATTGGAAAAATTTTGGACGAGAAAAATTTGAAAATTTTGAAAAATTTCGGACAAATGTAAAAAAATTGTCAATCAAAACCGATGAGTTTTTGTGACCCTCTTAAATTTTGGTCAAAATTTCAATAAATTATCGTTTAAAACCGTCGAGTTTTTCGAGGGGCGTGGTTTAGGCTTTTGTCGAGAAAAAAAATTTGAAAAAAAATTTTTTGAAAAAAATTTAGGATAGAAGGCCAAAAAAATTGTCGTTCAAATCTGATGAGTTTACCCCCCTTGAAAATTGAGATTTTCTAGATCTTGACACCCCCCTAGAGCATCCGACCTTGTGTAACTATGAATGTAACCAAAACATCATTAGATATAATTTAGTGTAGAATAATTTAATAATTCTGTAGGTGTATTAATAAGCTCTGTATGTGTTGAAATAGTGAAGTTCGTGATGTAATATTCTGTAGAAAGAGTGCAGGTTTAAAGAAAAATCATTTTAAATCATAATTAAATTTAATGCGTATATCAAATAAAATTTTATTTAGAAATTTCATCGAACAGACCTAAAGTAAGGGTATGGGGAAAAGTTTTTGGCGTTTCGATACCCTGGAGAGTAAGCCCAGATAACGCTTGCAATTACGGCATATCGTGTCCACTTTCGGCCAATCAACAACAAAATTTCACACTTACTATGTTTGTAAGAGATACATATCCTACAATACCTGTTACGGTTACTTTGCAACTCGAAGAAAACAGAAGAAAACCAATAATTTGCTTGAAAATTCCCGTCTATCTCACATAACTTTAACTCATCGTTTTTAATCTTTATTACTTACTATATTAAAAAGTATACGATATTAAAAATTAGATTACGGTATTTTTATTTTTAGACTAAAGTTAAAACTAAAAGTTAGATCTTTTTTATTTAATACGATAATTAGAAATTTTGTTTATGCAACCTATTTGTACTTATTTTTGCAAAAAAATTATTAAAATTTTACATAGATTTCATAATAAATTTTAGTAAAATTAAGAAAAATTATATTTTTTGTTCAACTTTTTTTTGCATTAAAATTTTATTCACGCAAAAAATTAGAAAAAGTTTTACATTTTATTAATATTCAGTTAAATTTTTAAACAAAGTTAATAATTTTGTTTTAAATGATCATTCAATCGAAAAGTCGGAAGTTATTTTATCAATGTTTTCATATCTATTCTTTTATACACGATATTAAGCCCAAAAGATTGAAATTAGGATCGAACACGTAAAAATGTTACTAAATTAGATTAAATAGAGAACCCGATAAAAAAGTTTCGGGAGCTTATAATTTTATATTATTTAAAATCTTCCATTTACGTCTTTAAATCATGTTAACTGAGTTATTTTACTGAAAAGTTAGATTAGAATAACTGTAAATTAGATCGGAGGTTCTCAAACTAAGGATCGCGACCCAAAACAGGGTCGTAATGTAAAAGTTTTGGGTAGTTTGTTTTATCGAAATTAACTTAAGATTAGGGTTGTAATTCAAAATAATCATTAATTGATGAAATCTTGTCAATTTTTTCACTCAGTTCACATTATTATTTGCAATTTAATGTTCTAAGATTATCAATGATTCTAGCTTAAGCATTAATTAAAATTCTAAAAATTCATTTTTAAAATATTTGGGTCGCTTAAATATTTTTTCAAGAATTTAGGGTCGCATCACATAAAAGTTTGAGAACCACTGAATTAAAGTGATCTAATAATTAGATCACTTTAATTTATAGACTTTTTGCTTGAATTCTTATTAAAAATAATTATTTATTATAAATTATTTTATAGAAATATTTTGTGTAAAAATAAAATTTCCATTCAACAACTAACTTTTTCGTCCAAACTCCAAACTAGTGTTGTATTGTTAACATTTTGTATTTTGATAGTATTTTAATTTTGATTTTCGCTAAAATAATCATTTAAATTGTATATTGATTTTAGTGAAAATTTCAAATTTGATTGATTTTGATTTTTGTTGAAAATTTTTATTTTTATTTCGTATTTTGATTTTGATTAATTAAAATTAAAATCAATAAGAAGTGTATGGCCCTCAGCACAAAGCTGCAAGTAGTTTCAGTACAAAATTGAATGCCAATATGATGTGTAACAACATTGCACATGTAATGCACTGAACTTATCCACAACAAATTGATAGACTGTTTACCCGCTTTTAAACCCCCAAAATCATCTCCAAATTAATGTTTTAAAAAATTTAACTTTTTTTGCCGACACCCTCACACCGGGGAAACAATTTTCCCATTTACATAATACCCTTATCTATAGATGTCCAGGTCCGAGTCTTTCGGGTCTTTACCAGACTCGGACTCGGACCTGGACTCCCAAGATTGATTTAGGAATCGGACTTTTAAAGACCAGGACTCCGACCTTTACCTCAAAAGACTCGAGTCCGGGTCCGAGTCCCGGGTTAACTTTTGGACATCTATACCCTTATCTGTTACCGTTTGGTCAGAATATCTAAATAAATAACAGCCTTACGAAATAAAATATATGGAAGATAGAATAGATATTGGGAAAATCAATTTGATTTGATTTTTTAAAAAATTTTTTATTTAAATTGTATTTTGATTGTATTTTAAAAATTTATTTCTATTTTGATTGTATTTTCAATGGTAAATTCTATTTTAATTGTATTTTATTTTTAATTTGATTATAAAAAAGTGATACAAATCACTCCAAACCAACTTCGATAAAAATGTTGATAATTTAAACCAATAAGTTAGTCAAGATTTTATGGCCTTAAAATACAACTCGATTGAAATTTAAAAAATTAGTGTTGGTGTTTGAATGGATTTGTTATGAGACTAAACTAGAGTTAATTGGAGTTGGAGTAAATTTTTACTGGAGCTCGAGTGGAGTTGGATTCTGTTTTAGATTTTTCGCTAGAGTTGTTGTGGAGTTGGAGTAAAGATTTTTGTTCCTAACTCTAGCATACATTTACATAAATATCGAGTTTATTCCAGCTATTATTTGGCGACATATTTTACAAACGTTTTTATTTTATTTGTTACTATATTTACTTGTTATTAGAGTGAAGCACTGGAATAATGACATAACATATGTATGTAAGCCATGATGTAATAAATGGGAGTGTTTTTTGAGTATTTAGTTGTTAAACAGCAATATTTATGTGATGTTTATGCCATTATGTGATCACTTATTATTCCAATAAATCATTGATATTATAATTATTGATATTTTATCATTGATTATGTTTTTATTAATCGTTAATTTATCATATTATTTATTTTTATATTGATATCATATATGAAATATGTTTCGAAATAAGCAACAAATCGATGTGAAGAAATTGATGCAAAAGTTTGTGGACATCAAGAAAGAGAGTCTGAATCGTTTGAGACATTTGCGTGTTTTGTTGGACAACATCGACATAAAAGAGTCAAAAGAATTGTTTGAACACCAGTTCACTCATATTTATTACGTATTCTTTGATTCGTTCATCAATTTGGACAATGCGTACAAACAACGCAATCACAAGACCAACAAAGAAGAGCTCGATTTGGTTTTTGCCATTTTTGATAAGATATTAACACTTTTACCTGAATTACTCAGTAAAAGATGGCAAATGCAGAGTATTTTGATTATAATGAAAAAACTCATACATCACTCAAATTCAGTGAAAGTAAGACTGGAAGGAATGCGTCTGTTCTTAATCTGGTATCAAATACTGGGCAATGGTTGCGCAGATGTCACTGAATTGGAACAGATATTCGCGAGTTTGGTGCCAGGATTAGTGCCATCACTGCCAAACTATTTCCTTCAATCGCCACAACAACTTCACACAAATGCTGATTCATTGATGCACGACTCGAATGGCAATGCAGTGATGCAGTCGGAAGTGACTGCAGTTACGCTCAACAATCTTACAGTTCAGTCGTATTCAGTGGAACCGTTTATGCAATCATTTCACGCCGAACAGCAGCCACACGACGTCACCTGTTATTATCTCCAGTGTCTGATGGATTATATGATAACGCAAGTGTCGAAAATTCATTGGTCAGAGAATCGTGAGCTCAAACAAATCAAATGTTTCGAGTTTTTGTTTATGCAGTTTCGTAAAGTTTATTTATCACACATATTTCCTAATCTAATCGACGTATGTCTCTATAATCCTTCCAATCAATTGCCAACATTGCGAAAATGTATGGACGATAACAATTATTTCGAAAAGTCACGATTTTCACATCGCGACACTTTAATTCACTGTCAATCGACAGTTTTGCGGTGGCTTTCAAAGTATTTGAAATATGATGGCAACGAGATATCAGACAGAAAGGAAAGCATTGATGATCATCCGCAGTACAGTAAATTATTTTCAATGCATCAGATGTTAACGACGCAGGAATCGTACGCTGAATGGCGCGAACCAACAAATTTCGAGTACGATATCATTCGAAACACTTTTAATTCGAGCAGAGATTACGTTAATTTAATGCATTCGCTGTTTCAACAAACATTTCTCCTACCATTTTCTCAAGCGGTTACGATGCGTAAAGTGATATCTGTTTATCGAGACTGGATATATAGAGCAACGTTTATTGTTCCGACATTCATCGAAGAGCCATTCGCTTTGTCTAATAATAATAACAATAACGTCGAAGATGTGAGGGCAGGGTTTGACAATTTATTGCGAGTATTTGTGTCGATCGCCGCAAATGTATTTTTACTAGAAGTTCCTATTGATAAACCTCTTATGCTCGAAGAGCAGGTGGATATGTGCAAACGGGTGTTAAATATTTATAGATATATGGTTATGAAGATAGATATGGGAAAATATGTTTGGTATGTATTGGTATTTATTACATTTTAAATTATTTCGAATATATCAAAATTAATATAAAATTCATTTAAATAAACTATTTAATATTAGGGAAAGATTATTAGAAGTATTGCTACAAATCACTGCATTGGTTCTAAAAGAGAATATTCCTGTCAGAAAAGATGATACATTAGGAGGTCGTTTGGCGCCTGCCTTTTTTCAGGTTTGTTATACAGTATACCAATTATAAAGCATTCATTTATTCGGCCGAAATGGTGATAAATTAAAATTAACAATTTAATATTTTTCAATAAATTGTCTAAAATTTTATCGCCATTATATTAAATAATTTATAGCCCAATTAACTTCGAAAGCATTAAAAATTTTATTGGCCGATGGATTAAACATTAAATTCTTTTATAGACTTTAATCGTTACGTGGATTAAAGCTAATCTACAATTACATGTGTCAACTATTTTGTGGGACAAATTTCATGATTTAATTTCATCGCTAACCAAATGGGAAGAATTAATAAAAGAGTGGAGCAAAACTATGGATACATTAACTCGAGTTATGGCGCGTTATGTATATAATATAAACCTTCACGATCTTCCGTTAGAACGCTTATCAGAACGGATTAAGAAGAAGACAGTTCGAGGAAACCGTAATGATGTTAAGGTTATTGCGCAAAATAATGACGTGAGCGTTAAAACAACTCAAGCCAACACTGACACAAAAACAGTTAAAAGAATGCGTTCGAATAGCGGTGATTCGCCATATTCACCCGACAAATCTATTTCATCGCATTTGAATCATCAGAATATAACACGCAGTCGTAGCGATAGTTATTTGGCGAGATATTACTCTTCTCGATCGACGAACAAACCGGACACAAAAAGATTAGTCGAAAAATCATTAAGTAGACGAGAATCTACCGTAAAATCTCGATCTTTAGAAAATATCAATCGAAATGAATCACCGCTTTTATCTGAATATTCTATGAGTAGGTCTCCATCGCCAACGCATTCTAATGTTATCGAAAGCAATAGTTTAAAAGATTCTCCGATGCATATCGAGTCTAATTTGCAAAGCGCTAGTAATTCAAGTTCTTCTGCTAAGAGTGTGCTGATTGGTGGCACATATCGCGGCTGGTGTTCCGAAAGTGCTTTAATATTATGGAGAAGAATGTTAGGCATTTTGGGTGATATTAATAAGTTGTCTGATCCAGCGATTCACGCGCAAGCTATGGAATGTTTAGTTAAAATTATCGACGATTTGATCAAAGTTAAGGATAATTTAGGCGTTTGTATGGATAACCAGCATATGCCTGCTCAGCAATTGCAGCCTCCATTGCACTATTTTGCGTCATGGCTTTTCAAAGCTACGTTATTGCCAAACGAATTTAAAGTTGGAAAACTTTTGGCGTATAAATTATTGTGTATCATAACAGTTAGAAGAAATGAAATTGAATTGCCAAAAGAACATTTATCACTATTTTATTTAATTGTTCGCCAGGGACTCATTACTTACGATATGGTAAGTTTACTTCAGTATACCGTATTTGAGTTTTCATTATTTTTTAAATAGGAAATTACGAGTACAATAATAAAATATTGTGGACCCAAATTTTTTTCACTTGGTTTGCCAGGTTCTTCCAGTTTATTATTTGATTTCATTAACGCTGCTAATTCTATTGTTTCATCCAACGAAAGCAAAGTATAAGCACTTTAATCATAATTTTTTTATGTTATTATATTTACCTGTTAATAATTGATTTAATTTAGTTGCCACGCGCTGAAGCATTGTTTTTATTAGGCTCTCTAATCGGATTCAATACCATTTTTAGTAATATTATTGTATTACAATCTCGCACATCGCAGCCGAGCCTAATTCTTTATAAGGACGCAAAGGTATTTTATAATTTATTTTCATTTTAAAAATATTATAAATTCAATTTTATTTGTTAAGGAACACGTGTTAGAAATTATTTTAAATGCCAGTAAAAGAGAGCAAACAGGATTGGGTCGATCGATCGCATTGAGTAGTTTAGGTTTATTTCTTTACCAGGAGTTACATAATCGCACGAATCATCCAAAGTTGAAAGAAATTACTAATGTGTTGATCGCAGGAACGCGGGTATGAGTCTAATAGATTTGTTAGTTTAACAAATTTATAATTCTTGACATTAAATGCATGCAGTTTTGTTTTATTTTTTCGTTTTGCTGTTATTATTTAAAATCAGGTGTCACTCAAAATACCCAAATTAATTTCTGAACATTCTAATCCTAATAAGGTATTATTTCAAGTTTCGCTTTATTATTTTAATAACTATTTTTTGGTTTCTTTATTTAATTGTTAATTAATTCGATGTGAACTTTTATAGTTTAATAATCGTGTATTGAGTCGCGTTGCGTGTGAAATGTTAAGATTACAGTGTAATCATTCTACTTATTTGTTGGACAATCATCCAGAAATCCCTAAGAAAATAATCGAAGGATTGTGCGTAATTCTAATGAGCCATATATCACTTGTTCAGCAACAAAATATGTTTAAAGAGTATAAAAATGTAAGGCACACACTTAAAAGTTATTTAATTTTGAATAAATGTCTTTCATTGTTAATTTATTACTAGATATTACTAACATTAATGTTTTGTGTTGGCGAATGGTGTATGTCTGTCCCGAAAATATTTCTCAAACAAACGGCTACCGTTGAAAACCCTAACGAATCGTTAATGGCTTTTGTGTTGCGATGTTTTTCTACGATCGCTAATGTCAACACTATTCGCCAAAATTCGTATCAACAGAATACGTTAACCGCATCTAATGATCCAGAAATTGATTACACCATTAATTCTTCATTCGATACATCTGAGTCCGGATTGAGTCCGAAAACTTCGCCAAAGAAAAAGTCGTTAATCAATTTAAATTTGGAAAATAAAATTTCGCCGAATTTTTCAGAAATAAATGCCATAAATAAAGAAGATAATGATGCAAATGCTATACGTTTAGCCGCAAATATGATAATCGGCCAATTTCTTAACTATTTGGGACATTTTCCGCAATCGGGTATCGGAGCCGTTCATTTAAGTTGTTTGGTTAATGAAAATGATGATAACTGTCTCGTGCCTAATGTTGACAAAATTGATTTGGATGTTTTAAACGCGCCAAATGTTCTATTTTTTATAGTAAATAATTCTAGTATAGTATCATTTACTGAATTGACTGATAATATAAATTGTGACTATGATGCCGACTCTAACGTAAATTCAAGCAAAACTACTGTTCGGACAATAGTTCGCAATTTGACGGGAAAATTTGCGTGGGATTGCAGACAACTTAATTCAATATCTAACGAAAAATTATGTTTCGATAATTATGAAAAAGTATTAATGAAACGCGAAGTGAATAAAGACAATCGATATAATTATGGCGATATTGATGAAAGTAAGATATGCACTAAAAAGGATGAATTAGAGTTACTCGTACAACATTTGCGTGAAACTAGTGCTGAATGTTTTGACACCCGCGAGAATCCTACCTCCAATTCATTTAATTTGCTGCCCGACACGTCAGATATGATCGCATTGATTGCTAATCAACATTTTCAGGAGAAAAGATTTGTTGAGGAAAATGCGTCGAAGACAATGAAAAATTCAGCTGTTGCTGACACTGATGGACAATCATCTATGTTTAAAGTAGGAAATATTCAGCTGGCATTCCAACATTGTCGCCAATTGATAGATCAGTTGGGATATCTTTTCTGGGAAAAACGCAATCGAATTGATCTGTTGTGCAAAAATCAAAATATAGTTCGAGAAATTCGAAACTTGGATAATCAAAAATGTCGAGAAACGCACAAAATTGCAGTTATTTATGTTGGAAAAGGACAAGAAGATAAGGACTCTATTTTATCGAATACTTCTGGAAGCAAAGCGTTTGAAGAGTTTGTTTCTGGATTGGGATGGGAAGTGAATCTCGAGTCACATTTGGGATTTAGGGGTGGTTTACAAGAAAACGAAAGCACTGGCAAATCAGCGCCATATTATGCCAACTCTTTTATGGAAGTGATGTTTCACGTGTCCACTAGAATTTCAAATGCAGATGGAGAACAGATGACGAAGAAAATGAGACATTTAGGCAACGATGAGGTGCACATAGTTTGGTCGGAACACACGCGAGATTACAGGCGCGGAATCATTCCTACAGAGTTTTGTGATGCCTTAATTGTTATTTACCCATTAATTGCTTATCAGAATCTATATTATATACAAATTTCACGCAAACCCGAAGTGCCCTTTTTTGGTCCTCTATTTAATGGCGCGGTTGTACATCAGGACATTCTTCCGAGTTTAGTGCGAGCGACGGCCATCAATGCCAGTCGAGCCAAACGAATGCATATTCCGTTTTATTTAAACTATTTTGAAGAACGCGCGCGATCTATCGATTCGATTGTTAAAAATTGTAAAGAGAAATCATGTTTCGAGGACTTCTCATCGAAAATCTATTCACCAAAAGAGTTAGAATCGTCGCGATCCATATCAAGCTTATCCGTTGGAGCTGTCGATACTCTTTCGCTGTCGAGTGCCAATAATTCATTGAATTATTTTGATGGTCAACAAAGCCCTCAGCGACGCACTCGACCCTCAAGTTCGATCAATTCTGAACAACGAACTGTTATTAAAATTAATTAAAATTAATTTCTTGTTTACGGATATTTCTTCAAATTTTATTTTCGTAGATTTAAGTATTTATTTAAAACCAGGAATTCGACAAATTATTATTATATTTATTTGTTTTATTAATTTATTTGAATGATTAGCTCTCCACTACATATGAGTAATAATAATAAGCTATTTAACTATTTTTGAATCATCTACCGTTTATGCCCTTTTTATATAATTTGTTTTATAAATAAAGTCAAATATTTCATTTTACGAAATTACAATTTTTATTTACTAACAGCTAATAGTTTATGGATTTGATAATAAAAAGTTTTAACCGCTCCGATACACTGCACTAATATAAATTATTTGTAACTAAAAACATCAAGTAAACCAAACATTCTACAGTTATAAACCTACGTTTACGTATATCTGATGGTTCTAACAGTTTTTTTGTGATTTTTCAGTGCGTCAAAAGTGCATTTTAAATTAAAATAAGTTCAACTTTGAAAAAATTGAGTGACTGTAATATAAATGAGTCTAAATTGTAAGCGACAAATGTTAGATTTCTGAGTATTTTATAGCTTTTACAGCGCACACCCCATTTAAAGCGAATACTCCAATATTCAAAAAAATTATTTTCCTCTTTAGATAAAGTATAATAATTTTCAGGTATAAAATATCTAGTGATAAGGATAATCTCAAGCCAGCGCATACTGTACTCGACTACTCGGTATAGTTTTGGAGCTTGTACTCCGTATTTCAAGCTCAAACTTATAAATGTATGAGCTTATGCTTGTTATGGTACGAAACTTAAACTCTAAAATAATGCTTAAAAATAACTTTGATTAGATTCATAATATTACTGTTATAATTTTTCTTGTTTCGTAATTAAGATCTTAATTCTCAGTTTTCAGGGAATGTGCTACCATTACTGCCAAAATCATTATTTAAAAATTCTATTCCATTACTGAGTTCTTTCAACTCCACTACTGTTCCAATTTCACTGTAATAGAACAAAATTTTCAATCACTAATCTCAAACTCCAAGCTAGACTATGTAATCGTAAAAAATTTAAGGCCCGAGCCCGATCTAAGCCCGAAACAATCAAGCCCGAGCCCGAAAAATTACCGACAATTTTAAATTTCCAAAGCCCGACCCGGCCCGAATTTCCTTAATATTTATCTTTAATCTCAAAATCATAACTTAATGAAGTTTCTATTTATTTTGATATATTATAACAATATTTTATACATAATATTTCGTAAAATTTGACTAAATTGTTGCGATACTAGACACAGTACCGCCGATTCCTTAATACCCGATACCAAATATCTTAAGCGCTTCACGAAACGTTAAGATACACCAATG